>JAFCGX010000571.1:0-91906 GCA_019023105.1 Diglossa brunneiventris | reverse complement strand
GCATTTTGGACAACTTTCTTTTGATTCTTGCAAACACTCAGAAGACCCCCCCTGCAACGTCTAGAAGACAATCAGAGATTTTTCTGTCCTGGCACATTTTCTCCTTGTGACACATAGTGGAAAAATGAATGTCTCTCATAGGAGTGGATTGAATATTTCTTTTGAGATTTTGCTTAAATCAGAAACTCAATTTTTTGACAGCCAACTCGTAACTGCAACCTCACTTTCATCTACGGCTTTCAAACCCTTGAAAATATCGTTTATAATATGAAATGGTAAAGTACACAATATGAAATCTGGTCATAAACATTCAACAGAAACAATGATCAAAGATCAGATTTGTAGAGAGTTTTTTGGATTGTTGGCTAGCAGAGAAAGGCCATATACTGCTGGAGAAGAAAGAAGAACACAAAGCCTCGGAGTCAGCAGTCAATGACCAATGACAGGCAAGGGCATGATGACTTTGCCTGCAACATGAGGATGAAGGAGAGAGATTATTGATGAAAACATACAGAATGTATCAACAGAATGCCTACAAGAATGTAGAAATAGGCGTATTCGGTTGATAAGTTACTAACCAATCATGAGCTCAGCTTTGCAATATGTATGAACTTCATTAATTCTAATATAAATGTAAGTGACTTTCAATCAATAAATGAGATTTGCTGATCAACCATATTGGCTGCCGCTCTTCTCCCGCCGATACCTACATAATGGTGACCCCGACGTGATAGCTGCAACAGCAACCAGGACCACGGTAGATCGGTGTAAAAGTCGGGTCCTTCAGCAACCGAGACAGCGATAAGTACCGCTAAAAAAGAAACAAGTACCGCACCCTAGGTGATCTTAAAGAAGATACCTAGCTGTTACGTGCTGCCGAGACCTTGTAAGAGCTGCAAACAGCGCGCTGGATATGGAAAGTCAGCTAAATATGGAAAATCAAAGGCAAGCAGCATACGATTTATTTATAAGCTTCTTACAAAAGCGTCAGGTTAAAGGAATAGATTTGCAGAAGGAGGTCCCTGTTTTATTAGACTATAGACATAATTTAAGGTTTTTCAGAATCCTCATACAGTACATGAGATAACAGAATAGCGTAAGTTTGGAGAAAAGTTGTAAGAAGCAACTATAGAAGACAGTAAAACTGCAAAAAAGATGGGAAAACCGTAGAAAATTGTATTTAATGAGTTATTGCAACAGCAGGCAGAGGTGAAAACAGCAGAACAGGCGAGTGTAGCATATGATAAGAATAAGAGTTATAGTATTGCCGCCTGCCACATCCACAGTAATTCTACCACCGGCATCAGCTCCTGCCTTAAGCAGTAACTCTCCCCCGCTGTCTACACCGTGGCCCGACCCCCTTCCTCCTCCTCCTAACAATGAGTCGGTCCCTGAGACATGTGACTTAGCAGAGTCTATTACACGGGAACAGAGGGAAGCATAGTCAGCGCTGACACGAAACGTCATCAATTCGCGAGATAGAGCAGCTATAGAGGCAGTGAAAGAAATTACCTGTCCAGTGGTATATACTCCGGTAGCAGGAAACAGCTTGCAAGCTGAAGTTACTACACTAGATTAGAAACTGTTGTCTCAGTTGCGAACTACAGTTAGCCAGTTCGGGGTGACTGGTGAACCTAGGAAACAGATACTTGATTACATCTGGGAGACTCAGATCTTGCTACCAGCAGACTCTAAGTCAGTAACTAAGTTAATTCTAACTCAACATCAGCAGCTTTTATTTAGATCATATTAGCAGTCACTCTGTCAGGAATGTGTAAACGTACAGAGACAACAAAGTGATCCTTTGTATAGAGTTACTTTAGATGAACTTCTGGGAACGGGACCTTTTAGTAGAACAGAAGTACAAACATTACTTGGTCCAGACAAATGTAAGCAGTCGATGAATTTGGCACGAATAGCTATAGATAAGATAAGAGAACCAGGAGAGATACCCTCTTATATGAAGATTAAGCAGAGAAGAGATGAGCCTTTTGGATCTTTTATAGATAGGACAGCCAATGCTATTAACTGTGCAAGAGTACCTGATTACATGAAAAGTGCTTTATTAAAACAATGCACACTTCAGAACTCTAATCAGGTTACAAGAAATGTATTAAATACCCTGGGAGCAAATTAAACTATAAAAGAAGCTTTAGAACGAATAACAAATGTACCTGTAGGGAGTCAAGCTATGTTAATAGAAGCTATCAAAGAAGTAAGAGTTAGAATACAGAAACAAGTAGAAAATTCACAGAAACAAGTAAGAAATTCACAGAACCAAGTTATAACAGCTTTAACACCCCTTCAAACACCAAGACTACTCCAAGCAGCAGTGACAAGTACTCCACGATCACCATCTACTAACCGAATCAGGTGTTACCGTTGTGGGGACATGAAACACACTCGTGCTGCCTGCCAGGCTGTCACTGTTTGGTATAACAATTACCGTACAGATACACACAACACTAGAGCTTGCACACGCCAGTCGAGAAACGTAAAACTGAGCACGCAGAATCGCCGCCGCACACAGACACAAATAGCAGCTATCAACGCTCCAGCTCCACTTCCTTGCAGCCAACTACACCCAGAAGCATCGGCCTAGACTTAGAAGCCGCAGTAGCCGTGGATCTACTGACTACCCAACCAGAAAAAGTCCCTACTGGGATAAAGAGACCAATTATCATTGATAGACAACCTATGGGAGCTTTGTTGTTGGAGAAATCATCAACCACTATGCTGAGATTATTTGTTTTACCTGGAGTAATCGATGTGGATTTTACAGGAGAAATTTGTATTATGATTCATACTCTTTTCCCACCGATAAAGATTGAGAAAAGACAGAAGATTGCTCAATTGGTACCACTAGAACAGCTGACTAAAACCTTAACTCCTCGTCAGTTGCAATCCAGAGGAGAACGAAGATTTGGTTCTACTAGAAGACTTACTTTGTTAACACTAAATTTGACTGATCGACCAAAACGTACTGTAATAATAGCATATCAGGGGGAAAAGCACACACTAGAAAGTTTACTAAATACTAGAGCAGATTCCAGCATTATCAGTCCAGATTTTTAACCCCACAACTAACCTTTACAACCTACTACTGTGACTGTTACTGGAGTTAGAGGTTTAACACTTGCTAAAAAATCACCTATGTTGTCTGTGACCATAGATAGAAAAACTTTACAGAATATTTTTTCTGTTGTAACTTTACCTCCTACTGTGCAATACCTTATTGAACGAGATGTTTTAGCTCAAATGAGAATAGTGTTGACAAATGAACACCCTTTAGGGTAATAGCCATTGCTTGTTGGACTTTCCCGATCCCACTTACATAGACAACCGAAACACCAGTGTGAGTTAAACAATAACCTTTAAAAAGAGAAAGTCTAAAACAAACTCACACTTTAGTGCATGAACAATATAAACAGAGTCATTTACAGTTATCAACAAGTCCATAGAATACTCCTATTTTTGTCATCAAAAAGAAATCTGAGAAATATAGATTGCTACATGATTTAAGAGCTGTGAATGCACAAATAAAGCCCATGAGAACCTTACAACCAGGTTTACCTAACCCAACCATGTTGCCAAAAAACTAGCCACTTTTGATTGTAGACCTTAAAGACTGTTTCTTTACTATTACTCTCCATCCACGAGACACACAAAGGTTTGCATTCACCTTGCCAGCTTTAAACAAGCAAGAGCCAGATAAAAGGTTTGAATAGACTTCTCTTCCTCAAGGGAGCCAGAACAGTCCCACTTTGTGTCAGCTGTATGTAGATAATACTTTACAACCCTTAAGAAAAGCCTGACCCGAGATAATAATTTATCATTACATAGATGATATTTTGTTTGCTCAATCACAACCTTTTACAGGTCAACAAATTCAAGAAATACATAATACTTTAAAACTGTATGAGTTGGTTGTAGCTCCTGAAAAAATACAGTTATCTGCACCCTGGAAATATTTAAGATAGACACTTACAGATCAGGTTGTTACCCCTCAAAAGCTGCAATTGAATATTAAAATACATACATTACATAATGCTCAAAAGTTACTTAGTGATTTGCAATAGTTACGTCCTATTGTCGGTATCCCAAATGAATTAATAAATGAACTGAGACCTTTACTAAAAGAGACTGACCCGCTTAAGCCTGTTCATATAACCCCTGAACAGTTTAAAATACTACAACAAATATTAGACTGTGTAACACAAAACTGTGTTCAGAGACGTGATCTTAACCTTCCTATACAGCTGACAGTTTAGTGTAGAGAAAAATATTTACTGAGTACACTTACTCAACAAGACAGAAAAACGGGGGAGGTATGGGCCTTGGAATGGATATCTCCTCCACTTCAACAGCATAAAACTCTTCTTCAAAAACTTGAAATTTTGGCTGATTTGCTTAAAAAGGGCCGTGAGAGAGCATTGCAGGTTACAGGAAAGGAACCTGATCAGATTTGGATACCAATGAAAAAAGATACATTGACCTGGTACCTGGAAAATAGTATGGAATTACAAGAGGCTCTGTTGGGAGCCGGAAGTGTGGTTGCTACAGAGAATATTCCCACTGCACCATTGAACTGGGTAGGGCAGTGGGGTTGGATTCAACGCCCAAAAAGATCACAGAAACCCTTGTCGGATGCAGTAACAGCCTACACAGATGCGGGGAGAAAGTCCAGAACTGCTGCAGTAACCTGGCAGAAAGAGGGACAATGGTATCATCAGATCCTCCAGGCTTCCGAGTGGGACACTTTACAAACTATGGAATTGTTAGCTGTTATATGGACTATGATGTATTTTTCAGAACCTCTTAACATAGTGACAGATTCTTTGTATGTCGCAGGAGTGTGTGAAAGAATTGAAGATGCCTCTATAAAAGAAGTTCAAAACAGGAGGTTACATGAGTTGTTTATACAGCTACAGAGGGCGGTTAAGTGGAGAAAGCACCCCTTCTCTGTCATCCATATTAGAAGCCATAAGTGGGACATTGGATTAGGAGAAGGTAACGCACGAGCAGACAAGTTAGTTTCAGTCACTCAAATGACTCCAATTCCTAAGCAGACCATAGCCAGAGAAGCACATTCCATGTTTCATCAAAATGCAAAAGGCCTCCATAGAGAATTTCAGATATCTATGGGAGAAGCACGGGCAATAGTTAGAGCCTGCCCCATAGGTAGTCATCATAATGGAAGCTCTGTGGGTTAAGTCTGGGAGTAAATCCAAGAGAACTGAAAGCGAATGAAACCTAGCAAATGGACGTAACGCATGTTGCTGAATTCAGTAAGATGAAGTATGTGCATGTTACTATAGATACCTATAGTCATTTTATATGGGCTACAGCACATACTGGTGAGAAAGCAAGACAGGTAGAAAGGCATCTTAGTTGTTGTTTTGCAATAATGGGAGTTCCACAGCATATCAAAACTGACAATGGGCCAGCTTATTGTAGCCAAAGAATAAAGCAGTTCATGCAGATGTGGGGAATAGAACATGTCACAGGCATCCCTAACTCTCCAACAGGACAAGCAATCGTAGAGAGAGCTAATGGTACCTTGAAAAAGTATTTGAGTAAGTACACAGACATTAGAGAACCACAAGAAAGACTACTAAGGTGTTTATTTTTTTTAAATCATTTGTGTGTTTTTGGGGAAAGTAAAGTTCCTGCTGTGATTCACCACTATGTACAAGAAAAAGGTACTGAAAGGCAAGTTGTATGGGTAAAATACAGAGATCCTAAAACAGGGCAATGGCAAGGCCCTGCTAAAGTGTTATATTGGGCCGCGGGTATCTTTGTGTTTCTACCCCTGCAGGATCTCTGTGAGTACCTGCTAAGTAGACCAGAGCAGCTGTACTGGATGGAACACCTCAATCGATTGGACGAAGAAGATCGTCAGAGGGTGGAGACGAAGCTGTTGCTCATCCTTCAACCAATATTTCTTAAACTAAAAGGACAGTGTGGTTATGCCATTGATAGAGCAGTTGATGGATGCAAATCTGTAGATAATATATTAAGCCTGCTGTCATTGCTCTCTGCTTTTGAGTATAAAGGGCCTAAGAATTTAGTTTGTATTAAGTGTCACGATAAACATTGTACTGCGTAAATATTGCTTTCTTGCGGGGGCTGTCAGCAAATTAAGTAGGTACATCAGAGCCAGTTGCCAGAATTATGGTGTAGAAGCTGTGCATTTTATTGGCAGTTTGACTCCTGGCAAAGAGCACTTAAAGCCTTTACAGGATTACCTAACCACGAGGGGTTACAGCTATATGAATCTCCAGAACAAAAAATTCTTGCTTAGTTCAGTTAGGAAACTCAGCATTTAGTAAGACGTGCTTTAGGGCAATCTCAGTCGTACATCTTACAGTCTAAGTGTGGTCGAGGTATTCCCTTGTCACAGTTAGATGTAATAGGTCCGATTTCAAAGGATCAGGACCCTAATAAAGCGTGGGACGATTGTTTGAGAAACCTAAAGAGGTTAAATCTAGGCAGATCAAGGAAGAGAAAAGGAAAGAAAAGACATTCTTAACTATTTGTGAGAGACATGATTTTTAACCAGATCCCTGGGTGTGGGAAAGCAATGCCGGGGAAAACCATTGCCTTACTAACTTTTGCCCTTTCAATGACAGGCGTCCTTGAAGGGGTAAAAGCCCATTCAAGATGGGTTCCACCTCAGCCTAAGACTAACATCTGGGTAACCATGACAAACTTAACTAACCAGGAGGCTATCTACTTGTCATTATCTTCCCCCGGCAATCCCTTTTCAACCTGCTTGGTTAGATTACCAGCTGATCCTTAGCCATACCCCTCACATGTACCCACCTGCAAAACCAATGATGCTAAGGCAAGTGTAAATCACTGAGATCGCTAGATTTCTCATTTTCCCATAGCACCACAAGAACCCCAAGAATTGGAACTGTTAGGCTCAGTTATGGCAGATGCATGTCTCAATTTTTTCCATAAGAGCCAGTTGTCAACAAAAAACTATTCCACTATTGTAACTTCTAGCATAGCTATCTACCGTAATGCAACAGCCTGGTGCAACTATACCACAAAGACTGTATCGATCTCATCCAATAATCCTATTCAATTGCCACCAGGATATTTTTTACTATGTGGGGACCGTGCTTGGCCCGGTGTCCCATCCAAGCTGCGAGGGGGGCCATGCACAATTAGACGGCTGTCTCTTCTGACACCCAATACATCCATGATATTAAAAATGAGCCGTCATCCTCGGCATAAACGAATGACTCATGCATTTGCGGCAGACTGCAGAGATGATGTGAAATTCTGGTCACCAGGGGCCATAATTGCAGCATCTTTCTTGACCCCAGGGGTATCAGCAGCAGGTACACATGCTATTTTAAACAAATTAGGATGTTATCTTGCTAAACAAACCAATACTACTTCCCTGGCACTTTCTAGCCTTTTACTTGATGTTGATTCTATTCGACATGCAACGCTTCAAAACAGAACTGCAATTGATTTTCTCTTACTAGCACAAAGTCATAGCTGTGAAGAATTCGAGAGTATGTGTTGCATGAATCTTTCTGACCATGCACAATCTGTACACACTCAACTCTCTGAATTACAAAGGTTAACTGGGAACTTACAAATAGAATCAAGCCTTGGCATTTAATGGATGGCTTAGCTCTTTAAGCCTGGGATCATAGTTGCGCTCTATTGTTAAGGTTACCATTGTAGTAGGCATTGTAATCTTGTTACTAGTGATAATTTTGCCCTGCCTTTGCATATGCTTACAGAATATCGTACAAAGAATAGTATCCGCTGCATTTAATCAAACCATGCTTGTACAACAGAAAAATGGGGGAGATGTAGAGAGTTTTTTGGATTGTTGGCTAGCAGAGAAAGGCCATATACTGCTGGAGAAGAAAGAAGAACACAAAGCCTCGGAGTCAGCAGTCAATGACCAATGACAGGCAAGGTCATGATGACCTTGCCTGCAACATGAGGATGGAGGAGAGAGATTATTGCTGAAAACATACAGAATATATCAACAGAATGCCTACAAGAACGTAGAAATAGGCGTATTCGGTTGATAAGTTACTAACCAATCATGAGCTCAGCTTTGCAATATGTATGAACTTCATTAATTCTAATATAAATGTAAGTGACTTTCAATCAAATAAATGAGATTTGCTGATCAACCATATTGGCTGCCGCTCTTTGCTGGAGTCCAAGAGAATGGACTGGAGAGAAGGGAGCCCGGCTGGAGACCCACGAAAACCTCCAGCAGTCGATGATGAGGAAAGTTGTCCCTGGGCCCTGGGGAACCTGAGCCCTCTCTGACTGTGAGAGAGGTTGCCTCAGGCTATCTTTCCCAAGGACGGCTCGACAGCTTCTCTGTAGCGCGCCAGCTAATGGGAGCAGGAGAAATGATGACGGCGGGAGGCAGCTGTTTCTCCGCAGCAGGGTTGGTTTATTGAAGGGAAGGGATCCGAGAAGATGTGGACAACAGGGGAGCCAGGGAAAAACAGCAAAGAAGGAGGGGTTTACAGCAGCTTATGAAGACTGGCCTGGGGGAGTTAACCCTCGCCCCAGGACCACTAAGAGAACGATACAATATGATAGACATAACACATAACCTAATCAAGTACATAAAGGGGAGGAGACAGGCTGGCTGGCCCAATCACCAGGGCGAGCTCAGGGAACAATCTGGAAACTGGGAGTGGGATGGAAATGATGGACTGACTATTAATAAGGCAGTAGTCATAGAAACGGGGCGGGGACAACTGATGGACAGGGAAATGGAGACAAAAGGGCGGGAGTTGCTATAACAACGGAATGATAGACAAGGACTGGAACCTTCTCGGGGGGAGGGGAACCTAGACCAGGCGCCATTTTGTACAATAGTTAAAATTGTGATAACTGCAATAAAACTTCATAAAACATCCTAAAAAATACATGAAACAACGACAACATAACTTGAAATGAGTCCTTAGAGTCCGGGGTGCAGCTGCCACGCGCTGCAACAGCTCTTCTCCCGCCGATACCTACACAGATTCGTTCACATCTGCCAGACCTCAAGAGTGTACAGGTCAAATGTCCCCAGAAAACTAGGCTTGTGGCGCAAATTCTCTGTGCAGAAGCAGCTGCTATCTTCATAAGATACAATCTTGCTGACATTACCTTCAGAGCAATCTTCTGTACCCTGCCAGTACACCCTCCGCTCTATTCCTTGGACTTCACATTTGCATTTCTACAGAGTCCTGTCCTGCAAACTGACTCAAAGTTCAGGTAATAGATTTCCAAGATTTAGACATGTTAAGTTGATGTATTTGGTATTTCATTCCGTCTAAGCAAACTGTAACTTTCTGAAGTGAAATATGTTGAGTATGTCACATGTATTTTGCATGTTCGTTCTTCTTCACATTAAAACTTCTCACAGACCCCTGTGACGACTTGCTGCAAAAATACATAGCTGCAAAGAGTGGTTGTGGGAAGTTAGAAGTGCCAGAAAACCATAGAAACAACCTAACAATAGAGCCTTGAATTTCTGAATAGAATTGCACCATGTAAAGTCAAAATATAATATGGAAACGATTTTCAAATCATGATGAGTGTGGGCTAGAGAGACTCCTCCAGATAGAGTTGTTGTTTTTTTTAACAGATCCAGGAGAAACATGGCCTTGACTTGCAAGTATAGCATGAAATATTTTTATACAGCATGAGTTCTCTTTAGGTAATCATGATTTGCATAACTAAATTGGAAACCAGGAAAGAAATGAAGAAAACTATTCAAGCTCTAAAAGATGTGAGTTTAAAATTTTCTTTCTATTTCTGATCAAACTATTAGGAAGCTAAATAGTCACCCATTACTATAAAAAGCATCTGGACATTAAAAGTAGATAAATTTCTGGGGGACTTGTACCTCAGCAATTCCAGAAAAGCTTTATGTCATTGCTTCCCAAGCCTGAATCAATCCACTTCAACACAGCTGTATTTCAGATGCTCAGTGAAACTGTCCATCTAATGCATATAGTTGACAAATAATCTACAGAAAAAGCTAGATTGATTTGAAGATTTTTTCTGTAAATGGAACTCCAATTATTTGTACAAACACACAGATGGGATTTGTGCTGTCTTCTTCGGGCCACTTCCTCCAGAGAGCTCTCCATCAAATCTCCCTAGTTCTACTCTTCTGGTGATCCAAAGTCAGCACTGGCATGGTCCAACTGCATGGAATTACTGTCTGCTAGAGGTGCACCCTGAGGGCTTCTGTGTGCAGCATCATGTGAGCCCTACGAATGTCACCCTGTTGCTATCAACTGAGCTAGCTGGACCTTAAGGGACAAGATTGTGCACTGATTTTGTAATAGAAATTAGGTACTAAGAAGGAGGCTGGAGGATTTAAATATTTCTGCCTCCAGCTTAAGCAACACTAAATCTTGGTCTTTATCTGAGAAACTAGGTGAATTAACCCATTCGGCATTCCTATGCCATAAATGTCAGGAACACAAGAAGAACCATCAAAAGAGTAACAATTCCAATCCTTACTTGATAAAAATAATTCATTGGAAGAAGTCGGGATGAAGGACGAAACATGCCAATATCCTACCCTGGGAATCATTCTGTTGATTTGCACAGGTTTCTTATGATATACCCATCCAATGCATTGGACATGCGTGCTTGTGATGACACAAATACTTGCAAAGCTTACCAGATAAACCATGTTCTCTTCAGACAGCAAAACATTTCTTGATGGTTGTATTTGCTAATTACATTTAGACTCAATGTTCTTCAAAGTCGTTTCCAAGCAAAGTGATTCCATCATTCTCTAAGTGGCACATCCTGCTTGTCCTGGTTTAGGGCCAATTTGGCAGCAAACCTCAAGCAGGGGTGATTTCTTAAAAATATTGATCTAGTACTGCTATCCAACTGTGACGGACAAAGACTCTCTAACAGTTTAAAGTTAGAAAGTGTATGTTTATTGCAACGCCGGGCAGCGTGCGGGAGAGCTCCCAAATACACTCTGAGATTTACAGGTGATTACAGAGTCCTTTTACCTAGACGAGTATTGAATACCCAAAATACAAATACATATTCATAATTTTGGTACATCCCATTCCCCATTTCGTATGGTAATTAGTTCAAAAGCTATTAAGCATGTGTAGTTTGTTCCTCAAAATGAGTCGGTGGTCCCTTTCATGGGGAGGGGTTCCAAAATGAGGAAAGAAATGAAGTCTTCCTCATTCTGAACTTTCTACATTTTCAATGCAAATATGACAAATGAACCCACTGGAAGAACTCCCATTCCCCGCCTTCAATTGGTTTCAGAACAGAGGAGGCTTACAATTGTCTTGTGCTCCCAAAACTATTTATCCGTTTCTATAGTCTTCATTAGAAACCCAGCTAACCAAACATGATGTTGACAAGCAATCAATTCTTAGTTAACTACTAACTCTTAACTTCATCAAGGCCTACCTATTGATTTTGATAAACTATCATAAGACTTATCTCACATTAAAACCTCAGCCCCTCTAAAATCCCTAAATTCCTTCAAGTTTATGTCTCAGGGGCCCCCCACAGAAAGCCCACCCACACGGCCCCTGCCCTCGACTGCTTTGGGAAAAATTTCCTCTGAGAGAAGCGGAAAAACCCTGTTTATTTAACAGAGGCGAAGCACTCCCCTGCACAAAAAACCAACAGTACCAGATGACAAAACTCAATCGCCGCTCTGAAGAAAGGACAAATTCCCAAAGTCTCTCCTCTGGGTGCTCGCTCTGTTATCAATGCCTCCGGCACTGGGAAAGGCTGCTGCCCAGAGCAGGCCCCCATAGGCCACAAAGTGCAAGCTCTCAGTGCTTCCCAGGTCCCAGTCTGGAGCAGGTTTGAACAGTTCCAAGAAAGGGGAAAGAAAAAAGGACAGTCCAGGGAAAACTCTGCCTCAGCCAGCTAAACCAACTGAAAAGCAAAGGAAGACTCTGTTCTGCTCCATCAGTGCCCGGACAACACAGTGCAGCACAGAATGTGGAGCAGTGTTGCTTTTAGAAGAGTCAGTGCAGCCTCTGATAACAAACTCCGTGCTTCTTCTTCTCCCCACCTTTGCTCTCAGAACCAGTCTTGAAGGTGGAGAATATAATATCCAGCATTAACAGAACAGATGACTGGGGATGCAAGCATCATCAAGTCACCCTAGGACACTGCTCTACTGAGACATGTCACCAGACTATGCTAAGACCAAGTTTTGGAAGTGCTCATTAAAATTCTACTATCACAGTGAAGCGGAGGAGGAAACACACCTCACTACAGTTACCTTGTTGTTGCGGTGTGCTTTGTTTTACACTTTGTCTTCAGTTTGGAATGTCATTTGTTAATCTTTTATGTATGGTTCTTAAAAGTTGGTTCATTCCGTTTCCCCATTTAGTTGTTATAATGGTTCTGCCTTAGGCTCACTTCCCTTTTCCCCTGGCAGTTATCTGTCAATTCCCTGTTGTCTATTCAGCTCCCGCACTCCTGTATCTTTTTTGGTGTCAATCTGTTAACCCCTCCTATGTTTCCCCAGCAACTGCCATGTCCGTCACTCTCTGCCCACCCCTTCTACCAAGAACGTTCTCCTCGGGGCAGGGAGTGATTGGACCAGAAGTTGTTTCTCCTCCCCAACTAGTCCCCCATTTGTTGTTCTGTTAAGTCGATCATTGTTTCTTGTCTGTTCATTGGCCCCAGGGTGAGTTGTTCCTCCCCTCGGGAACCCTTTAGAAGTTCTGCTCACCCCACCCCCTCGGGGCAGTTGCCTGCAGCCTTTCCCGGTTGGCCCAATAAACCCTTTCCCTGCTGCGGACAACTGTCGGACTTGTGTCTTTCTTAGCACTTAGCTGGAGCTGCTTCTAGCCTTCGGGCAAGGGCAAAGCCCCCTCACCACTGCCGTGGGGAGGTCGTCCTAGGCAGCAGCTTGCCAGAGCCAGTCTCCAGCCCGGAGCCGCTGCTCTGCTGCTACAGCTGCTGTCACGCTGTGAGAGTCTGTCCGAAATCCTGCATTTTGCCTCACGACTGTCAAGAAAACTGTTAAGCCAGTGCAGGGTGGAGAAGTTAGCTCACTGTTGATACGCCACACTGAACCTGGACGGGACATTTTGCTTCTTTTGAACAATGCAATGGATTTGGGCTTTCTCCCCCGCCCCTTTCGGCCTGGCTGGCTTTGAACCGTGGAAATGGCCTCCTTCCAATGGAAAAGACCCCTCTTGCCTGCCTTCAACCATCGTGACAGACAGGCAGAGATGCGAGCTTCTTCATCAAGGAATCAAAACGAGACGCTCCTCTGCAAGAAACCCCCTTGTACCTTTTTCCAAAGACTGGGACTGAACACCCCCAAACTCGGGGGGGGGGTGCACAGTGGTGTGGGGAGAAGGCTGCCCAGAGCAAGCACTGGGGCATGAAAACAATGGCTCTTGCTGGTTACTGGGCTCGGACTCTGTGTACCGGTACCCCCCTGTTCTGTACCTTCTCCCCCCCCTTGACAACCATTGTCTTGGTTATGAAACCACCTCCCTTCCCCCAACAAAAAATAGTATAATTGGGGTCCAGTTCAGCCGTGCCTTTGAGATCTCCCCGGACCTGGTATCCTGCTGAGCTCTTCACGGCTGGACCGAAGAAGCGACGCCACGGTTTCGGTAGCTATAATACCCATTCCCCCCCTTTCCTCCCTCTTTCCCTTGCTTTTTCCTTCTCTCTCCGGTTCCCCACTACACCAACACTCTTCTGTTATGATCTTCAATAAAATTGTACTGATTTTTGTTGCTGTAAATCCCCTGTGTCCTTGATGGTTATTTTTGCACCTTAAAATCCACCCCGTCATCCGTACCACTGGGACGGATCGGGACATAATTGGCGTCACGGGACAGGATTCTGGTAGCCAAAGAGATTTGCAGGGTCTGTGGAGTCTGTAACAGGAGAGAAGGGTCTCTCGCAGACTACACACGCCTAAAAGGCAAATCTCAAGCTCAATTGAGCACTGAGGCTCCGGAATTGGCACAAAAGATTTTTCGGTGCAAAACAGGGGTAACTGCTGAAACTGGGTGAACTGTACTGCTGAAACGGAGTAAACCGTACTGCTGAAACTGGGTAAACTGTACTGCTGAAACTGAGTAAACCGTACTGCTGAAACTGAGTAAACTGTACTGCTGAAACTGAGTAAACTATACTGCTGTATTTTTTTTTTTTGTGAAACTGAGTAAACTGTACTGCTGTATTTTTGTGTAAAACTGAGTAAACTGTACTGCTGTCTAAAAAGGGAGGGGCAGACTTGAGAAACCAAATAGTACCTTTTAGACAGAACTTTGTCCCTCCACCTACACAGGGCAAGTGAGGGGTGGCACAGTGCTAGCTGAGTGGCTTCTTCCCTGTTGTAGGTCCTGAACCCCTCAAAAGAAACATTTGTGTGTATGTGTGCAGACTTTATCTCTTTAAATATCCAGAGAGACGAAGGGACGCTGAGAGTCTGTATGATTGTGTAACTTGAGTTCTGGTCCCTTCTCACAAAATGAGTGAACACCTCAGTCCCAAAATAAAGGCT
Organism: Diglossa brunneiventris; assembly: GCA_019023105.1. Taxonomy (NCBI): domain Eukaryota; kingdom Metazoa; phylum Chordata; class Aves; order Passeriformes; family Thraupidae; genus Diglossa; species Diglossa brunneiventris. The sequence goes on along the minus strand of JAFCGX010000571.1, from coordinate 77,370 downwards.
GACTTCTACTCGCTGCTTGCTAAATACAGTGCAAAGCCGTCAGCTGGTGGAGAAACTTGGGCAGAGAACAATTGGTTTAATTTGGAAAATGTCATTGATAGAATATGTTCTCTGCAACATGAATCAAAATTCAAAATGGGCAAAAATAAGAACATTCTTTGCTCAGTTTTGGGAGCTTGCCTCACTTCAGCAATAGAAAACCGCTTGAAGCGGAGAAGTGAGGAGATGGTAATAATAGACTCCCTCCAAAATCTAGTTGAAATCCTGCAAAAACAGTTAAATGAGGATAGAAATGAAATTTATATGCTGAGAGTTGCTCTTAGGGAAGAACACACCAAAAACACATCTAAAACCAACCCCTCTACTGAGGAGGAAGAAAAGGAAACACCTGACATCAAACAGAAATATCCACACAAAGAACTTGAAGTAGCAAAACAAATCTATCCTTACAAAGAATCAGAAACAATTAAAAACTGTGGGGAAAACTGCTGTCCCCATCTGAGACCATTTATTAAAACTGAATAGAACTATATCAATGATGAAGATGTAGAACCACACATCACAAGAAAACAGACACCATTTAGCGCTACAGAATTAGCTAAATTGAAAAAGGAATTTGGACGTCTTCCCCAAGAATCAGAAACAGAATATGTTTTTCGGGTATCTCTCACTGGCGGAGACCAAATTAAATTAACTGAACAAGAAGCCAGTGGATATTGGGGACACGGTGTCTTTCTAATAACAGGAGATAAGCGCGACTCCTGGTCTCTAACACAGCGTGCAGCTTTTTGGGCCGGGGGAATAAACCCGTTAGAAAGGGGCGACCCCCTGGCAATTGTCGGCACCCCCGACCAGCTCTTAGAAAGTGTACATAAAGCGGCATGCTTGCAAATGATACATGAGAAAAAATTAAGCCCTGGTTTTGAATCTCCCATGCAATTGCCTGTGAAGCCTGAAATAATGACCCCTTTAATTCGTGGGCTTCCAGAAACATTGAAACCAACAGCAATTACTATACAAAAAACTAGAATGGCTTTAAGCCCTGTAGAAAGACTGGATAGATTTCTCAAGAACTCCACTGACCCAGCCGGGTCTAGTGACTCTGATTTTTCACCATATACACAGACACCATCCTCAAATTCACAATCTAGTTCACCTGCTAACAACCGTAAAGTATGGACATGGGGAGAGGTCGCAGTAGATTTAATTAATTATTGTAGACAATATGGACCTGTAAAAGGCCTGGAGGAAAAACCAGAAAAGACAAAAGGTGTCCGGTTGATGGGAACCCCCAACCCCGGAAATGTAGAACCAGGAAAACAAATTTCCAACAGACAACGCTGGTGGCTCCTAGGAGTAAAAAAGGGGATCCCCCGAGATATTATGGATGGTTTACCACTTGAAAAATGACAGAAATTAATAAACAACTGGCAGTCTAGAAGACCAAACTCCCCCACCCAACCTAATGCACCGTTCCCCCTCCCTCCTCCGAAAACACCATACACTCCTTCCAACACACACAGTGAAACTATATCTCAGTCTCTCCCGCAGAACACAGCCAATGAGCCAAAGTTAACCCTTTCCCAGCTTCTTTCTCAGAATTTAGGCAGTGAAACCCTAGCTGCATCTCTTTTTCAAAACACTGGCAGTAAGCCAGAAAGAACTCTTTCGCAACTTTTTCCACAGAGCTTAAGCAACATAACTGCCCACCCGCCCGTATCCCAAAACACAAACAGTGAATCTACAGCAGCAGAGCTTTCGGGAAACTAATATCTCCGCCGCTTAAAGGTGAGCGAAGGGGCGGAGGTTGGATTTATTGACGAAAGCTCACGAAAAACAAAACAGGAGACATGTTAATCACAGCCATAACGGGCCCCAAAAGGATTTTGGTAACGTTCATAGTTGACACTGGAGCCCAAATCTCTGCACTAACAAATAAAGATGCCCAGGAGTGTGGAGTGGTTCCAACAAAAAGGAAATGCTGCGTTCTTAATGCTTTAGGAACCATAGAACCTATGAATGTTGCTTCAGTCAAAATAACACTCCCTGGATATGAAAATCAATTAGTTGTCAAAATGGTAATTGGGGACATACCAAATAATCTGTTAGGGATGGATGTCCTCGCAGGAAAGCAGTGGGAAGACTCTGATGGTTTTCTGTGGTCTTTCGGCGCTCCACCACTTAACATTAGGCTGCTTCAGACCGCACCCGCACTGCCTTACAGTAAAACAATCAATGTGAAACAATATGCTTTGCCTTCTGGGGCCAGGGAAGGCATCAAACCGGTTATCCAGGATTTGCGTGACCAAGGAATAATAATTAATACACACTCCCCTTATAATTCACCTGTATGGCCAGTCCGAAAGCCCAATGGCCAATGGAGGCTTACAGTAGGTTATCGCAGGCTTAATGCCAACACTGACCCTCTGACTGCAGCAGTGCCAAATTTAGCTGAATTAATAACATCAATACAAGAAAAGGCTCACACAATCATGGCAACAATAGATGTCAAAGACATGTTCTTCATGATACCTATACAGCCAGACGACATGGATGGCTTTGCTTTCACATGGGAGGGACAACAGTACACATTTACTAGATTGCCACAAGGCTACAAACATTCTCCAACCTTAGCCCACCACGCTCTAGCTAAGGAATTAGAAAAAATACCTAAATCTGACACTGTAACTGTTTATCAGTACATTGATGACATTTTGGTAGGAGGAGAGGAAATTGAGGAGGTGGGGGAACTCCAGCAGAAGATAATCTCACATCTGGAAAGCCTAGATTTGAAGGTTCCCCCGGAGAAAATCCAGAAGCCCTCTCAGGAAGTAAAATGTCTGGGAATCTGGTGGCGATCTGGAAGCACATGTATCCCACCTGACACTTTAACTTCTTTAGAGCAGATGAAAATGCCTGAAAACAAAAAAGACCTCCAGCAAGCCTTAGGACTATTAGTATTCTGGAGGAAACATATCCCAGACTTCTCAATCATAGCTAGGCCCCTTTATAACTTATTAAGGAAAGGAGTCAAATGGGATTGGACTCCTTCTCAGGAAGAAGCATTACAATTACTGATTTTTGAAGCCACTGCACATCAGGCATTGGGAGCCATCCACCCTACAGACCCTTTTCAAGTGGAATGGGGATTCGCCTCCTCTGGACTATCAATACACATTTGGCAGCGGGGTCCTGAGGGTCCAACAAGACCTGTTAGTTTCTTTTCCCGTGGTTTTAAAGATGCTGAGAAGAGGTACACTACCTGGGAAAAGGGATTGTTTGTTGTTAGCTTAGCTCTCATTGAAGTAGAAAAAGTTACAGGACAGCAAGCTATCATATTGAGAGGTCCCTTCAAGGTAATTAAAACTGTCACCAGTGGGACACCACCACCTGATGGCATAGCCCAAAAATCATCAGTCAGAAAGTGGTATGCCCAGATAGAATGCTACTGTAATACCTTTCCTGTCACAGAAGGAGCTGCAAAATTTTTAGCAATACAAGACACTGAGAGCCTGGACAGCGGCCAAGACAAACCTGCTTCTGTAATAAAGGTGGCACCACCCTTCTGGTCTGAGTTAGCAGCAAACTGCTGGTTTACAGATGCCTGCTCAAAACGGGAAGGGAAGACTTGGAAATATAAGGCGGCTGCCTTACATATTTCATCTGGAGAAAAAATTATTACTGAGGGGGAGGGCAGCGCTCAGGTTGGGGAACTCCTAGCTGTCTGGAGTGTTTTCCAACACGAGGCACAGAATACTTCTCCTGTCTACATCTACACTGATTCATATGCAGTATATAAAGGTTGTACTGAGTGGCTCCCTTTTTGGCAACAGAATGGCTGGGAAGTCAACAGAATCCCAGTGTGGCAGAAAGAGAAATGGCAAGAAATCCTAGAAGTTGCTAGTAAAGGGAATTTCTTGATTGGCTGGGTAGCCTCTCACCAAACAGACGGGAATCAGGCGGGAGAATGGAACAACAAAGCTGATGAACTAGCAAGGCTTAGCCCCCTGAAAAAGGAAACAATCTCAGAGGATTGGAGTCAACTATTAGAATGGTTGCATGTAAAAAGACAGCACACGGGTGCAAAGGATTTGTATCAGGAAGCACATGCCCGTGGCTGGCCGGTTACCAGAGAAATGTGTAAAACATGCATATCGGCCTGCGAACAGTGTCGCAAGCGACTAGAAAGGCATCCTTTAGAGGATGACCCTCTGCATTTGAGGAAAGATAAAGGCTTGTGGGAAGCGTGGCAGGTAGATGACATTGGTCCTTTTAAAAAGTCAGGAGGTAAACATTTTGTGTTAGTAGGAGTGGAAATTGTGTCTGGATTGGTACAGGCTGATGCTTTTAAAAGAGCCACAGGAGATAATACAGTCAAAGCTTTGCAGGAGTGGTTTGGAACTTTTCCTAAGCCGCAGGAAATTCAGTCAGACAACGGGTCTCACTTTACTGCTAAGGTAGTACAAGATTGGGCCAGAACCGAAGGCATAAAGTGGACTTTTCACACTCCTTACTACCCTCAAGCTAACGGGATCGTGGAAAGGACAAATGGCCTTTTAAAACGATTCCTTAAGCCACAGAAAGCAAATTGGGACTGTCGGCTGTGGGAAGCAGTTAAAGGGGTAAATAGCAGCTGGGGAGTGAATGGCTGCCCTAAAGTTACTGCTTTCTACCCCACACCTCCAAGCATTATCCCCTCGCTGCAGGGTCCTGACGACCCAAATAATCCATCACATTACCCTGGACAACCTGTCCTAGTGGACCACCCCACGGTGGGCGAGGTACCACTTGTGCTGAAAACCCCTCTGAATAAATATGCATGGATAGCCTCTGACGCTCTTGGAAAAGAGCACCGCATACACACACGCTGGATAATCCCTTCCTTTTAACTCTTTTCTGCCTCTCAATGGCAGGATTTTTTGTTGCTTTTGCTTTTACAGGAGAACCCCGAGGGACATGAGAGCCATCTGAAACATGATACCGCTGCTAATACTTTTCTGCATCCTACCACAATTACATGGACAGCCTCCCGATGAGCAATTGTGGCCTGAAGCCACCATCCAGCACACCAATGTTCTTGGGTCATACCCCAAGGACCGTCGCCCGAGCTTGGCGACCCTAGTGTTGCATGACTCCAAAATATACCCACCAAATGAGTGGAGATGGGACCAAAACGACTTGATCAGAACCTTAACGGGAACGGTTGGTGAGTCAGTAGTGGTAGCATGCAGAAAAGTGGAAGGAACCCTCCATGAAAAAGCCACCTCCATTATAATTGCTGGAAATTTTTTGGAGGCAGGCGGAAAGAATCATCTAGACATCCCTTCAGCAAAACTGTGCCCCACAAAGAAATGGGGGTGTTCTGAAACAACAAAACCCCTCACTCTGTGTTGCCGCCAGGAACACATTGGTAGTGCTGTCTTAGGTCCCAAAACTAACAATGTTGCAATTACAAGACATTGTAATGATGAATCACCTGACTGCTGGTACAGTTTTGTTTTGGTAAAACCTACTTATGTGACATGTCGCTGGCAGAATGATACAGCTGACTCATTAGGGTTAAGAGGCCTGGTTTACAAATTTCAGATAAACGCTGTACCAAAACCCACACCGAGCACCGCAATAACACTCCCTCAGAATGAAAGTGTGAAGCCCATTCTTAACACATCTCAACAGGCAGACATTGCTAGACCCCCACGGAGCCCAATAAGCACAACAACCACACCCCAATTGTGTGGCAGGAGAAACCAAAGGCCCTTTTTCCGAGTGGCCCTGGTCTCAAGCCTTTTTGCAGTCTACAGGATCTATGGGAGATGTTACAGGTCTAAATTTGCTAACAGCAGTAACACATGAAGATAAGTTATACACTAGACAAGAATGGGAAAAACATGACACCTGGCAGCTTCAAGGAATAGTGGGAGAAAAAATTAACATTGGATGCCGAATGGTTAATGGGTCTGACTATAGCAAGGCAACTGCAATCAGTGTTTCCACAGACCAGGCAGGCAAACAAGAGCAAGTCTGTAAGTACTCAAGCGTACGGGACTGCTGGCACAGTTTTACATTGACTCACACTGTGGAGGTAGTTTGTCTCTGGTCCAAGAAACTTCAAGGCCTTTCCTTTAAATTTGTAATATATGTTGAACCCTATGTTACCACTGTTACCACTTCACCTGCACCACCGGTCATACTCATTCCAAAAATCTTCGAAATTGGACCTTATATAATCAGGAAAACTGGCCAACAACAAACACTATTCAATCCGGCATGGTCTCTCAAACAGGTCAAATTACTAATGCAGAACAATGTTTCTGACATTCAGCCAGCCTGTTCTCCGTTTTTGCAAACCTCTTTTGAAGGCTGGACCACCTGGCTTCGGAAACGAAGCTCTTTTAAAACAAGAACACCAAGGGACGTGACCGGTGTTGCGGGTACAGGATTGGGAATTCTGAATAGCATTGATTCTGAAATACTAATGAACAAATTGGCTGCTACAACTAGAGATCTGACTAAATTACAGCAACCACTAAGATCATCTCTGTTAGCCCTGGGGACACACCAGTGGCTGCTGTCAAACATTTTGCCATATTGGGAGAGAGTAAACGTGGATGACCACAAATTAGTAATTGATGCACTTAGTGCTACAGAAAACAATGTTTCCTTAGCTCTCAGCTGTATCCAGGCACAATTGTGGATGCAGTCAGTCTCTGCCTCAATTATAAGAGAAGGCGAGGAAGGCACTTTCCCCACAGAAATTCGGAAAATAGTTTGGGACAGTGCCACTGGCTTTGAAAAAGAATTCCAATCCTGGTGGAACCTGGTGAACTTTACCTATGACCCTGTTTCAAACACAGCCACTGCTTTTGTTTTAACCATACGCAATGCTTCTGTGCATTCGGTTTTCCCTGTTATTGCATTAGGATTAAACCACGACGGAGCTGTTCTCTATCCTACAGAACATAGAGGATGGGCCCGTCAGTCTGATGACAAATGGCAAACTGTTAACCTAGAATCCTGTATTGTCCGAGAACAACAAGGCTTCATCTGTGAAAGCAATGCACTCGTAGCTCAGGATATCTGTTTAGACACAGAGCAAAACATCTGTCATTTTGAAATTCGTCCTAATGAGGCTTCTGAAACAGTTCTTGTATACATAGGCGATGGATGTGCATGCTTTAGAACTATCTGTGATTCTGTGCTTGTAGAAGATGTTGTAGTAGATACAAAGAATCACTCAAACTTCTGTGCTTGTAACTTTACTAAGATTTCAGGATGTGATTTTTCTTATGAAGCTCCAGTTACTTCTCACTACCTACTGCAATCCAACTACACACTGATTCACAAATTGATGCCTACTCCTATTGGGATGGACCTCACCCTGGTGAGACAACTGCTGCTGCATCAGGACCTGGTTGAGATCCTGGAGAAAATCAAGGAAAGCGGACAGAAGACCCTGGTGACTGTTCATCATCATGTGAGACAAATACACCGGGTCATGGAGAGGGTAAAGCAAGATGCCGAGCACAGGTGGTGGGACACCCTCTTTGGGTGGTCACCCACTGCCACAGGTGTTCTGAACAGGGCGTGTCATCCCATTGTTGTCCTTTTGATTCTAATCGTGCTTAGCTTTATCTTGTCAGCAGCCCTGTTCGCTATGAATTGGAGCATGATGAAAAAGCTAAGGAGATTGACATCTAGAATTGATGCACATAGCCTAGCCAATGTCCTCTACACAGTAGACACTCCCAAAACATTTGACACAAAACAATGATGAATTAAGCATATATGCTTTAGAGCAATTTTGATTCCTGAGTATGATTTTGTTAAAGTTATTCTTTTTGATCTGTAGTGAATTGTTTAGAAAATAATTTTTAGAATTAATACTTCTATTATGATTTGTTTGTTGTTCTTGTTTTGATTATCTGTGATTTGTTTCAACTGATTTTTTCGAAATTGTTATACAGATAATATTGTTCTAATTAATTAATAATTTCTGAAATTGTTATAAAAGAATATTGATCAATCATTTGTGAAAATTGTTATAATAATCAATACTAATTATGTTTGTTTATTGCTTCCCTTTCTCCCCTCTTTTCTCTTCTTTTCCTTCTTTCTTTCTTTTTCCCCTCCTCTTTCCTATCGTCTCTATTTTTCCGGGTTATGCTACCGACATGTGACGAGTTCTGAAGAACCCGAAGACCAGAGTTCTGCTGATGAAGATCCCTCAAGACAATCGTGAGTCACGGGGTCGTGTGAGAGTCTGTCCAAAATCCTGCATTTTTGCCTCACGACTGTCAAGAAAACTGTTAAGCCAGTGCAGGGTGGAGAAGTTAGCTCACTGTTGATACGCCACACTGAACCTGGACGGGACATTTTGCTTCTTTTGAACAATGCAATGGATTTGGGCTTTCTCCCCCGCCCCTTTCAGCCTGGCTGGCTTTGAACCGTGGAAATGGCCTCCTTCCAATGGAAAAGACCCCTCTTGCCTGCCTTCAACCATCGTGACAGACAGGCAGAGATGCGAGCTTCTTCATCAAGGAATCAAAACGAGACGCTCCTCTGCAAGAAACCCCCTTGTACCTTTTTCCAAAGACTGGGACTGAACACCCCCAAACTCGGGGGGGGGGGTGCACAGTGGTGTGGGGAGAAGGCTGCCCAGAGCAAGCACTGGGGCATGAAAACAATGGCTCTTGCTGGTTACTGGGCTCGGACTCTGTGTACCGGTACCCCCCTGTTCTGTACCTTCTCCCCCCCCTTGACAACCATTGTCTTGGTTATGAAACCACCTCCCTTCCCCCAACAAAAAATAGTATAATTGGGGTCCAGTTCAGCCGTGCCTTTGAGATCTCCCCGGACCTGGTATCCTGCTGAGCTCTTCACGGCTGGACCGAAGAAGCGACGCCACGGTTTCGGTAGCTATAATACCCATTCCCCCCCTTTCCTCCCTCTTTCCCTTGCTTTTTCCTTCTCTCTCCGGTTCCCCACTACACCAACACTCTTCTGTTATGATCTTCAATAAAATTGTACTGATTTTTGTTGCTGTAAATCCCCTGTGTCCTTGATGGTTATTTTTGCACCTTAAAATCCACCCCGTCATCCGTACCACTGGGACGGATCGGGACACACGCCAGACTGCTGGCTGCTGCTGCAGTTAGCCTGGGCTCAGAATCACGCACCCCAACACCTTGTGGCATGCCAATACTTCCTTTCAATCACAATGGTTTTCGTTTTTACCTCCGTGACATCACAGGCATCATTCAACATCTTTTGGGCAAGAAGGAAGATATTATTCCTCTCATTCTACTGATGGGTAAGCTGAAATGCAAAGCAGTTCATTCCAAGTGAAACAGCAATAAAGTCAATAGTAAAACTCACCACCGTTTTGTTTACTACCCTAAATCCTTACTATCCCAAAAGACAAGAACACCTGTAAAAGCCTTGTGGCTGCTTAATTTTTTCCTAGAACTACATGGAAGGGTAAGGGATAAAGGATCCCAAACAATGGTAATCCACAACAAAGCATTCTTGACATCATATTCATCTTTTGCATAGCGAGCTCTTCACCTGATCAAGTGATTCCATTGCAATAGTTTGGAGAGTATCTTCGCGGGCTGGGTGTTGTTTGCTTTGAAACCATCTTGATCATTCAGGAACCCAGTAGCAATGAGAAAGTTCAAAAGAAGATAGTGCTACGCATTGATTTTCCTAGATGACAGACGTATTTCTACAACACAGAAGGCTGACCTAATGCTTCCCTACAACATGGCTGGAGTGGCATCCTGTTCCCCATAGGTTTTTCCATTTATTTTTAGCTGCTTTCTTAACAGATGAATGAGCTGAACTAGCTCAAAAAGGAATCCGATAAATGCCAGAGCTTTAAAACAAAACAAAACAACAAAACAAAAAAGATGCAAAATGGTGATTTGTAGGTGCGTTTGAAAATAGAAGTTTTTTGTATTTTTCATAGAGACATGGCATTCTCTAGATTGATATTGCTCCAACGGTTTGAGCTTGTTTTTTTTTCCCCCATCAATTCTACGTGTTATGCATTCTTTTTGGCCATTTCAGTAAACAGATTTTCTGAAACGCGTGAAAGACGGTCTGAAGTTCGCCTCATTTGCCTCACAACCATTCCCAGGACAGACACTGGGACCCTAAAGACCCTGATGGGAATTCTGGCCGGCCACTGGTGGATGAACGCCAAAAATCCTGAGGCCCCTGAGCAGAATTCTGGCCTGCCAAGTGATTGTTCACAGCTGTGTCTACAGTGACTGCTTCTAGCAGGGCCTACCAAAGGGCTTCACACCCTATATGCTTGCACCTGCTTGGCGACAATAGGCCAGGAATTTTCCCACCTCTTGGCCAAATGAACTTACTGGGGCAACTTGGTAGCCCCCCCATGGAAAATCCTTCATCTGCTCCACTACCACCGTCAGGGATGGAGATTGAAGCGCCCCTACCAAGGACTGAGACCCCCGTAATTCTGATGCAGGGCTGCTGGCCTGACTGAAGTAGGATGCCTGCAAAGTATTGCCTACAGATGTGTTCACTGGACCTAGACTGCTTTCCCATAGAAAGCAGTCCTGAAACAATGTGTGCCACTCACTGCTGATACTGACTTATCCTGCTGAGAATATGGACTGTCTGTACCCGTCTTCAATACCTTTCTCCCCCTCAGCAATTTCAATAGACTTCTTCTTCTTGATTGGATCTGTTCCCCCTCAGCCATTTCAAGATCTGTTTCCGCCCCTCAGCAATGGACTAGAAGAGAACCTTGAGTTAACCAGGACTTTGAGATCTTCCCGACGTGACTAGGCAAACTCTATCGGCTGGACTATGAGGACTTAGTTTCTCTGTGGTTGGTAGCTCCCTCTCTCTTTCTCCCCCTCTTTTCTATTCTTTTCCTCTCCTTAATTCCTTTCACGCATTTACTCTGCTCATTCTATCAAGGTGTATTTGTTTGGATTGATACTGCAATCCCCTTTCCGTGTTGTCTGCTGCACTCCGAGATCAGTTGAACCAACCATCACTCCCCCGCTGCTATTGTCGGATGGTGACAATACCTTCTTTCAAGCTGAAATTGGTTCTAGTCCACATAAACACACTGGTAGGTAAAAGTAGACTCTCAAAGATAACATTCAGAATGTATTTCCCTTCTCTTCCCATTCAAGCAAGTCAAGAAAGCAGATCTTCAGATAACATGCCATGCACATTGAAAAGATTCTGTCCTTATTTGAAGCAACTGAGAAACTCAGACAATGAAATACAGTTCAGACAGATGGAAGGGTCACATATGATGTCACATCTATACTTTCAACGTTTGAATGCAGCAAGATTTCGTGAAGTACAATCCTATCAAATGAAGGTGAATTTGCAGAAGCAATTGAACTGGCTCTGTTTTATAAACACAATGTTTTCTAATGAAACTGAGGATTCAGGAAGGCAACCTTGGAATTCAAAGGATTTAGAAACATACAAATACCAAGACTGGCAGCTCATTAGCTTTAACAGTCTCTTGAAAATAAGATCTACTTTTAACTTCTTCTCTTAGTAGGTCTAAAGACATTAGGAATGAATAATGTCATCAATAAAGAAATAAAAAATTATATATATATATATAAAAACAAACCAAAACAAAACCAAAACAGCTTTCTCAAAAAGCTTGGAGAAACCCGAGAAATGATGATTTTTAGGTGTTAAGTAGTCCTTTAAAAGTTGTCTCTGGGAAAAGAAATAAAAACCACTAATTGTTTCCAAACCTGTAAGGAAGCATGTAAGGGGCAAGAGCCTGTAATAAAACTACTATGCTGGGTTCATCTGTTGAAAGCATTCCAGAATGGTTGAAACTATGAATCACATCAAGTGGGATTAAAAAAAAAAAAAAAAAAAGAAAAGAAAAAAGAAGAAAACAAAACATAAGGAAAAAATATTTTGACCATATTTTCCCATTCCAAGATGGTAGAACAGCTTTATTTCATTTTGTTCCTAAGACTGATTTCTAGCTTATGACGTGTTTTAGAATCAAGAGTGAGAGTGTTCACATTGACCATCCAATTTGGATAGATCTCTTTTACTTTGCACAGCAGCAGATATGGTTTAGCACTCCACAATTCAGTCCCCAAAAGTGAATGGGTGTGGCAGATTTAACCCAACTTCCCAGTCCACCAGAATGATCTTGAAAAATGCTTTGCTGTATCTCATTACCTGGACATGCCTCTCTAGCTCCATTTTGAGCTCCTTGATCTGTTATCTACAGGATGAGATCCAATCTAGCTTAGCAAGGATATAGCCTTTCAAAACCACATCTTTTATCTTCTGTATTCATACAAGTACATTTCTACTGCAGGGAACCCTTTGGAAGATCCTAGTTCTTTTGTTTCTCAGATATCTTGTTGCATCAAATAGCTCTTCTTTGAATTTTTTCCCTGCTAAAGTACAGGCTCTGTGCTTAAATGATTGTGACGCTAACTCATGATCATCTATTCTTCAGTCATCCAGAGTATGCAGCAAAGTTTTCTTCTGAGGACATTCATTTGATGAGAAATGCTGAAGGTCTGACTTTAGTTGCAAAGGTCACTGATTGACAGGTTGCAAAATTGTTAAGTCTAGTAAGAGCAGGAAAAGTGTGCTGTTGCTGTGTCTGTAAATGTGGTGTCAGCTGCTGTTGGGATAAAAAGCATGAGCATAAGCAAAGATATCTGCATGGATAGAAAAGAAGCAAAGAAGACATTTGTTGTGATTTCTGCACTAAGGAACAAGAAGAAGTATGAAGCGCTAATTTCAGTGGCTAAGACAGTATCATCCTTGGGCCAGTTCTCTTCATCATCTTTTGAACAAGCTGGACACAGCACTTGAAGAAATATTAAGCAACTTTGCCAAAGACACTAAATTGGGAGGAGCTGTGAACTAACTCCCTTGAGGGCACAGAGACCTTGCAGAGAGATCTTGCCAAATAGGAGAGATGGGCAATTATTGCTGGCCGGGAGTCTATGCACAAATCACAAAAGGGGCGGGACTGCTGGGGACGACGTCTCAAGCTGTTGTGTTTTCCAGCATCAGTCTCATTACATGGTGATGACAATGGGAAGCTGCCAGCAACTCACATCCCCAGCAGCAGACAAAGAACTGAAGAAGTTCTTAAGTTACAACTTCCTTTCAAAGTTTTTTGACCAATCACACAAAGCAAAAGCATATTGACAGTAGTTCTATCCAGTCACTAGAAGCACATGTAGCTGTGGTTAAAACAATGCTTGCTTCTTTCGAAGAAAAGACCTGCTTGTAAACCTTAAGACACAATGCACAGAGCTCCATGATGAAGCTTAGAACTTCCCAACATCTGGCTAGATGTACTTTGCTGTAGCTTAGGGAGTTCTTCTAGACAAGCGTGAATACACAGACCATTGTTCTATTTGTCCTTACTATTCTACTTCTGATCTAATTTTTTCTGCTGACAAACCTTATGACTACTGCTTAGCTCCAATCACAGTTCTGCTGTCTCTGAGGCCTGCCTTTTGCAGCTTTCCCAAAGCCCTCTGTTTTTGAGGATTCCCACAGGCAATCACCACCCACATGGAGTTGAGCAAGGGCAAGTGCTGGATTCAGCACCTGCCACAGGGCAGTCCTGGTGTGTGTATAGACTAGGGAGCAAGAGGCCGGAGAGAAGCACTGCAGAAAGGGACCCAGGCTCCTGGCCAGTGGCAAGCTGAATGTGCAGCAGCAGTGGCCTGGCAGCCAGGAGGGCCAAGCCTGTCCTGGGGTGCGTCAGGCACAGCGTCGCCAGCTGGGCAAGGTGGGATTGATCTGCTCTGCTCTGCTCTGCTCTGCTCTGCTCTGCTCTGCTCTGGGGCAGCCTCACCTTGGTATTAGAAAGTCCTGAAATGAAGTCTACAAGGACAGGACTCAAAGAAATGGCATGCAGCTGAGTCAGGGGAGGTTTAGGTCGGGTATCAGGAAAAAGTTTTGAACCAGAGGAAGGCTGGGCACTGGAAGAGTCTCTCCAGGGAGTGGTCACAGCATCACGCCTGTCTGAGTTTTGGACATTGCTCTCAGGCATATGGCGTGATTCTCGAGGATGGTCCCATGCAGGGCCAAGAGTTGGACTTGATGATCCTGATGGGCCCCTTCCAATTCAACTGATTCGACGACTCGATGGTTCTGTCCTGGCCGCTGAAGGTATATTGCTTGGTCTCATCAGATTTTGATCTGCTCTTGTTGGTCAGACTTTGTCACTAGTGGCTAATGACATTTATCACAGAAGACAAAGTGCCTTTTCTCAATTTTCTGAAGAAATTGGAACATGCACCCTAGAATCCTAAGAAAGCCTTTTCCTTGAAACAACACTGTCTCCTGCCCAGTAGTCTTTCCAGATCTTAAGGAGAAAGCAGGCAAAATGAGGGGACGTATTACAATGAAGCGTTGGCAATTTTCCAGTTCTTTAGCAGTATATTTGTACTTCCACCGTTCTTTTCTATCAAATCATGGTTTTGTATAGCATCTAATTTTCTAGCAAGACACATTTCTTCAACTGAGCCCATCAGTCTCGGTGAAAATATCTTGTCAAAAGCACAAAACATATGAATAGGCAGTGACAAGTGAGGGAAAAACAGAGTATGAGAAGCAGCTCCGTGATACTAAAGTGAGCCAAGAAGGAGGAGGAGGTGCTCCAGTTGACAGAGCAGAGAATCCCCCACAGTCCCTGGAGGACATCATTTTGAAGCAGGCTGTCTTCCAGCAGTCCCTGGAGAACCGTGGAGGAACACATACCTACACTGCAGCTTGTGGAGAGCTCCATGCCACAGCAGGTGAATGCGCCTTGAAGGAAGCTGCAGCTTGTGGAGGGAAGGCCAGAAAACCATCCTGGACCTCTTCTTTAGTGGAAGAGTATGTGCAAACGTTAAACAGCTGCTAACTGGGATCTATTCTCTTTCCACATCTTGTCTTAGGTAAGTAAGAAGACAATGCAAGAATTAGAAGCCTAAATTCTTTCGCTTGAGGCTCCCATTCCCTTCAAATTTAGTTTGCTAGGAAGTAAAAGTCATGATAAAGTTCTTAAGCTCGATGTTCAGGCTTTTCAGAAAATACGGAGTGCAAATAACTCTCGTCGCTGTCATTTTTTTTCATAGAACGAAGAAAGTGAAATTACCATATTTGAAGGACTTATGGAAATCAGTTGGTAGAGGTGGTGAGACTGAAGAGTAGAATTAATCTGAAAAGAGAATATCATGGAGCAACCTCAGCTGTGTACAAGTTTTTGACCAGGAACTCTAGACTTTTAAACAGACTTAGCACACAAGAGTCCTCTCTGGGAATATTTTGGTATGTATAGTATATTTATCTTTAAATAGTTCTATCTGTTTTACAGTTATGACTTAGGCTTTAAATTTGATTTGAAAAGAAATATTTGTGATTCAGATCATTTCCATTTCTGAAGCATTTCAGTTGTTGGCAGCTTTTGCTGTCTCCTGAGGGAGGGAAAACAGTCTTTGTACCAATACCGAAACAAGCTAGATGGAAAAAATTCTTTTCCTCATTCTTTTCTGTCTATTCTAAAAGGCACAGCAGCAAGACCACTGCTATGAGTCTGAGTGGCCTTACCACTCCTGGATGACGGACTTGTAGTGGCTAGTATTTGATTTGCACATATTTCTGATGCCGGTTGTTAACTGTTGTGCAGAAAGATCTGTCAACTGTTTTCACAGGAAGACACTCCTGAATTGCTTCACTTGTCTCTGAACCAGAGAACTAAGCTGGCACTCCATTTCTGAGATCTTGCTCTACTAGCCCCCAAAGCCATTTCCTTCAAATGCATTTTACTTTCAACCAAAGCACTTCATTACTTCATGATGTAATCTCTTGTTCTTAACTTTCGGGGGATTGTTTTAGACCGACAAGAACATCTTCCAGTAAGCAGGTAGAACATCTGTCTTAAGTAGTTTCCATCACTTGGCTTTGGTTCATGCATCATAACATCTGCAAAGAATGTCATGTACAATCAATGGATGGGCTGGGGTAACGGGCCACAGGTTTAGGAATCTTTCTCCAATTAATTTGCTTTAAAATGTAACTCTTATCATTTCAAGTGTGTCTTTGTTAAAACAATCAACTAGTTCTTACCTGTACCACAATGAAGAACAATCAACAGTGGCTGAGCATCCTCCAACAATTGCAAGAAGAAGAATGGTCTGAGCCCCCAGTGCAGCACATGGAGTCTGTCACCAAGCCAGAGTCCTGCAGGCATTTTCTCAGCCTGCAGAAGAGCAGGCTCTGTGCAAATGGTTAGAGCAGCTCTCCAGTAGCTGAAGACAGCCTACCAGAAGGAGGCAGATGAGCTACACAAGGGCACAGAGTGATAGGAAAAGTGTGGATGGCTTTAAAACCTGAAGAGTAAATGTTTCCTTTGGCTATTGGGAAGAAATTCTTTGCCAGGAGGGTTGTCAGACACTGCAACATGTTGTGGGTGACCCATTCCTGGAAGTGTTCAAGGCCAGCTTGAATGGGTCTTTGAGCTTAAGGCGGTCTAGTGGAAGGTGTCCCTGCCAATGATATGGGGGGGGGTGGGGGGGGTGAAATTAGGTGAATGTAAGGTCCCTTCCAAACCCAACCATCCTATTATTCTATGGTAATATTCATTCTGTGCAGTAGCAGTAAGTAGTTGAAGATAGAAATAACAGACTATTCATTCTGAGAAACTGCTATCCAATGAGTTTAACTGTTTGGGTCTCACATATATGTTCCATTTAGCAATAATATATCTAGCATCTAGTCCTCGATCTTTATCATATACGGAAATATTTTATCATTTTTAATGTTTCTGACATTTGGGAATTTTCTTTCTTTCTTTCTTTCTTTCTTTCTTTCTTTCTTTCTTTCTTTCTTTCTTTCTTTCTTTCTTTCTTTCTTTCTTTCTTTCTTTCTTTCTTTCTTTCTTTCTTTCTTTCTTTCTTTTCTTTCTTTCTTTCTTTCTTTCTTTCTTTTTCTTTCTTTCTTTCTTTCTTTCTTTCTTTCTTTTTCTTTCTTTCTTTCTTTCTTTCTTTCTTCTTTCTTTCTTTCTTTCTTTCTTTCTTTCTTTCTTTCTTTCTTTCTTTCTTTCTTTCTCTTTCTCTCTTTCTCTCTTTCTCTCTTTCCTTCTTTCCCTTCACTTCCTTCCATCACTTCCTTCCTTCCGCCACATCCTTCTGCCACTTCCTTCCCTCCCTCCCCCCACTTTGGAAACTGTCAAGTAGTTACAGGGAATTACTCTTCTTTAAATATCATTTGGAAGCTTAGAAATGAAGACCTAACAAAATTGTGTCAAAACAGTGCATTTAAAAGCGATTTTAAAGTGAGAATTAGCTATTGAAAAGTCAAAAATACAAAAATAAAAAAAAAGGAAATGATGGAATGGATGGTTTAAAGGCATGTTCTTTGTATTTCTGTGATACAAATGAGAATCTCAATTTTTACACCTTCTAAAAACACATCTTGAAAGTTACTACTTTCAGTTACAAAAATATTTCCAAAACAAGGAAATTGATGTATGTAGATGAAAATATTATCTTCCAAATAGTCATCATCAAGTCCAAAAGATTACCCTGCTTTGACACAGGAAGCTTGATGGAGATTTCTATTCTCACACAAACACAGAAGAATTTTTCAAATGACTAGAAAATCTTTAAAAGCAAATTAACCTTTGAGAAAAAAGATCCAAAAAAGAGCAGGAAATGATATACGCCCACACTTGTTACATGTTGGTTACTAAATATTGGCTCTGGTTTGTGGATGAGCACACTTCTCATTCACACACGCAGATACCACTCTTCCTCCAGCACACAGATGTGTGATATTGGGTCTCAAAGAATGGACTATTTTCTCTTAGATAGGTTTTGGTCCTCTAAGTCAAAGCCTATTCTTCCTGGATCTATTACCTGGATATTTTTCCTGAAAGGTAATGCGCTTGTGTCTGTTCAAAATGGGGAGGAGGGGACAGGAAGAACGGGGATTTGAAAACAACTTGCAGCTTAACTAAGAAAGAGGGGTGCTTCTTGAATGTGCAGCAAATGAAAGATCGGGGGCATACTTGGAGAAAGTTTGAGGTGCTGGCAGAGTTTCTCTGTGCGACAGCTTTTAGACTTTTAGAAAACAGTACCGTATCAATGTCCTGCCTCTTAAATTCACATTAATATTAGAATACAAGGAGTTTGGGACAACTTTTTTTCCTTCTCGCAAAACACTCTGACGACCTCCGCGCAACTTCTAAAAAAAGATCGGGGATGTTTTCTGTCCTGGCACAGTTTCTCCTTGCGAGACATAGTGGAAAAGCTTTCTGCTAAGATACAGACGACAAGAGACACAGAAGACGGAGATACGAAGCTCTCCGAAGCTAAGACCCGGCCCAGGGCGTCTTTCGGCAGAAACTCCGGAGCGCACTTCGGCAGGCGAAGCCGCACAAGAGTGGCATCCACACGCAACAAATTCATAGCTCCTGCCTTTTCCAGACACAAAAGGAGGCATTTTGGACAACTTTCTTTTGATTCTTGCAAACACTCAGAAGACCCCCCCTGCAACGTCTAGAAGACGATCAGAGATGTTTTCAGTCGTGGCACAGTTTCTCCTTGCCAGAAATTGTGAAAAAGCTTTTTGCTAAGATGTAGGCGACAAGAGCCACTAAAGATGAAGATACGGAGCTCTCCGAGGCTAAGCGCCTGTCCCGGGACTCTTTGGGCAGAAGCCGCGCTCCCGAGTGCACTGTGACCGGCATAATGATCTGCACCCGGCAAACTGCTCTGTGACCGGCACGGCACCCGGCAAATGATCTGCACCCGGCAAACTCTGGCACAATGATCTGCACCCGGCAAACTGCTCCCAGGCACAATGATCTAACTACTCTGTGACCGGCAAAATGCTCTGTGACCGGCACACTGCTCTGCTGGCGAAGAAGCCTTCTCCTCGCCTTCGAGAGCAGGAGAGAGTGGCAGCTTCCGAAAGGAGAAGAACGAAGCCGCACAACACTGGGAATGTGTGTGCAGCTTGCAAATTCAAAGAAAACAATACTTCTCCAATCTCCTGCCTTTCCCAGACACATTAAAATTCGAAAAGGAGGCGTTTTGGACAACTTTCTCTTGATTCCTGCAAACACTCGGCAAGCCCCCCTGCAATGTCTAGAAGACGATCAGAGATGTTTTCTGTCCTGGCACAGTTTCTCTGTATCTCCGTCTTATGCGTCTCTTGTCCCCTACATCTTTGTAAAAAGCTTTTCCCCTATGTCTGGCAAGGAGAAAATGCGCCAGTAGAGAGAAAATCCCCATTGATGTTCTAGCAGTGACAGGGAGGTCTGCAGGGTGTTTAGCAAGAACGTAATGAATGTTCTGCTCAACTGCTTCCAATCAAGAGTTAATGTGAATGGAAAAGGCAGGAGAGTGGAATGGTAATGTTTTCTATGAGTTTGAAAGCTGCGCACGAATGCCGGTGTTGTGGGGCTTCGTTCTTCACCTTTGGGATGCTGCCGCTCTCTCCGTCTCCCTTAGGCGAAGAAGCGGCTTCCTCGCCCACAGAGCATTGTGCCGGTTGCGGTGCACTCCGGACCGTGGCTTCTGCCGAAAGAGCCCCTGGACTGGCGCTCAGCTTTTGCGACCTCCGTATCTTTTTATTCTGCGCGTCTAGTGGCCCACATCTTAAGAAAAAGCTTTTCCACCATGTCTGGCAATGAGAACTTGTGCCAGTAGAGAAAACATCCCGCATCGTCTTTTAGAAGTGGCAGGGAGGTCTGCAGTGTTTAGAAAGAGGGAAACGAAAGTTGTCCAAAACTCCTTCTAGTCGAAAGTTAATGTGAATGGAAAAGGCAGGAGAGTGGTACGGTAATGTTTTCTATGAGTTTTACAGCTGCGCATACAATGCCTGTGTACTGCTGCTTCGTTCTTCGCATTTGGAAGCTGCCGCTCTCTCCGTCTCCCAGAGGAGAAGAAGCGGCTTCTTCGCGCACAGAGCATTGTGCTGGTCGCGGTGCGCTCCGGACCGCGGCTTCTGCCGAAAGAAGCCTGGGACGGGCCCTAATCTTCGTCGAGGTCCGTATCTCCGTCTTATGCGTCTCTTGTCCCCTACATCATTGCAAAAAGCTTTTCCACTATGTCTGGCAAGGACAACTTGTGCCCGTAGAGAAAACACACCCGATCAAAGCAATGTTAATTTGGCCTGTGAGTAGGTAATAATACTTTGCACCAAGAAATTGTCCCTGGTTGTGCTGTTAGGTAAGATTGGCAGAAATTTGGGTGTATGCAGGTGAGTGATGCACGGACGGATGACTCTTCAACTAATTAAAGTTGAAAAGGAGGGTGTTTTTTGCAACACACTGGATACATGTGGAATAATTTCCAAATACATGTGCAAGGAGTTCCAGATTTCTGCTCTCTGTTTTGATCTGCTGGTCATGGTCCAAGCCTCTCCTATTTGATTATTCTTAAGGCAAGGTATTTCTATGGGGTCTGCTCCTTCACAAATGCTACATCTATTCCTGTCACTCCTAGCTTCTCTTTCCTGATGTATTTGTTACTTTTTAATTAAGGTATTCGATTCTTGCCATCTATATTACTAACTTAGCTTCTTAACTAATTTTAAAATCTTAACTAAAATATGCAATCTTCTACTCTCCCAGATATATTCCCAGCTCGTCCCTCAACTCATGTACAGTGTTCACTTATCCTAAATACATTTCCAGCTGAGCCCTTGACTGATTACTGTTTCACTGTTGGTGAATGGTTATGTTTTCAGGTTTTTACAGTTGAAAAGTAGCTTTCTCGTATGCCTTTAGTTTTTTCATGCTTTTGATTGTAATTGAGTGAAAAATTTCACCTGAATATATACATATATGAAAGGTTATGGCCCTCAAAACCAAGTGAATATTTCAGCTTCTGATAGAGATGGAAGGGCTAAATTGGCTTCCTGTTTTCACAAATGTCTGTAAAGGGACTTCACAAGTAACTACTAAAGATTTAAAAATGTTATCCAGGAGGAGGCAATCAGAGAACTGCTGAGCCGCTTGGATATTCATAAATCCACGGGACCAGATGGGATCCATCCTAGGGTGATGAGGGAGCTGGCAGACGAGCTTGCAAAGCCGCTCTCCATCATTTACCAGCAGTCCTGCTTCACTGGCAAGGTTCCAGATGACTGGAAGCTGGCCAATGTCATGCCCATTCATAAAAAGGGTGGGAAGGAGGATCCTGGCAATTCCAGGCCAGTTAGCCTGACCTCTGTACTAGGTAAGGCCATGGAACAATTGATCCTGAGTCTCATCACACAGAACTTACAGGATGGCCAGGGTATCAGACCCAGCCAGCATGGGTTTAGGAGGCGTAGGTCATGTTTGACCAATCTGATCTCCTTTTATGACCAAGTGACCTGCCTGGTGGATGTAGGAAAGGCTGTTGATGTTGTGTAGCGGATTTCAGCAAGGCCTTTGACACTGTCTCCCACAGCATACTCCTGGAAAAGCTGTCAGCTCACAGCTTGGACAGGAGCACTCTTTGCTGGGTTATGCACTGACTGGATGGATGGCTGGGCCCAGAGAGTGGTGGTGAATGGTGCTGCATCCAACTGGCGACCAGTCACTAGTGGTGCCCCTCGAGGGTCTGTGCTGGGACCAGTTCTGTTCAATATCTTTCTTGATGACACGGATGAGGGGATTGAGTCTTTCATTAGTAAATTTGCAGATGACTCTAAGCTGGGATGGTGCGTTGGTCTGTTGCAAGGTAGGAGGGCTCTGCAGAGAGACTTGGAATGGTTGAATGGATGGGCAAAGTCCAATAGGATGAAGTTGATTAAATCTAAGTGCTGAGTCCTGCATTTGGCCCCTGTAAATAACTCCCTGCCATCTTATAGGCTGGGGATGGTGTGGCTAGACAGTGCCCAGGTGGAAAGGGACTTTGGGCTACTGGTCAACAGGTGGCTGAACATGAGCCAGCAGTGTGCCCTGGTGGCCAAGAAGGCCAACAGCATTCTGGCCTGTATCAGGAATAGTGTGGCCAGCAGGACCAGGGAGGTCATTTTTCCCCTGTACTTGGCACTAGGGAAGTCACATCTTGAGTACTATGTCCAGTTCTGGGCCCCTCAGTTAAGGAAGGACATTGAGATGCTTGAGCGCATCCAGAGGAAGGCAACAAGGCTGGTGAGGGGCTTCCAACACGGGCTCTATAAGGAAAACTGAGGCAGCTGGGGTTGTTTAGCCTGGAGAAAAGGAGACTCAGAGGTGACCTTATCACTCTCTACAACCTCCTGAAAGGTGGTTGTTGTCAGGCGGGGGTTGGTAACTTTCACCAGGCAGCAACTGACAGAACAAGAGGACACAGTCTCAAGCTGAACCAAGGGAAATAAAGATTGGGTATTAGGAAAAAGTTTTTCATGGAAAGAGTGATAAAGTTCTGGAATGGTCTGCCCAGAGAGGTGGTGGAGTCGCCATCCCTGGATGTGTTTAAAAAAAGGCTGGATATGGCACTTGATGCCATTGCTTTAGTTGAGGTGTTAGGGTGTGGTCAATTGATCTTGAAGGTCTCTTCCAACCCAGTCATTCTGTGAACTCTGTGAAAAAGAGCCTTTTGAGCTGATACCACGTTTCATCTATTAAAATGAAGAATAATATGAGATCTGTTTTTTTCTGTAGACTGTTTTTTGTCATTGGTAACCTTTTTGTCCCAGATTCAGAGCATCACAGATGAGTCTCGAGGCTCAATTAGATGAAATAGCTACTCCAGTCCATTGTCCATTGTCCAAGATGCTCAGGTACTGCTGACTAATGATTATCAAGAGGAAGAGGTAGCTCGACATAGTGCTGGCTATGACTAGACATATTTTCCATTGCAACACTTCAAGTACCACTCTTGCAAACTGAACTACACATGAACTACATTTTTTTCTAAATTAATTACGTTACCCTGTATTTCTTGTCTTTAGATGATGCTTCTGTGACATGAACTATATCCTTTCTCATACTTATTTTCCATAAAAGAAACACATTTCTGAGACTGCCTGTTTTCTTAAGAGCCAGAAAAGCAGGGTGTTACATTAATAAACATATTTCATGCTTTCATTGACTTCCTTTATAGTTCCTCTATTGAAGTACTGAAGATTCTCGGAGACTGTATTGATATACTAGATCTTTTAAGGAGCACAAGCCATTTTCATTTGCAAGCTATTACTAACCCATAGATGTCATGACTGTATTCTGTGGGGTGACATTGAAAGGAAATGGACTGATGTCATCAATGAGTTTAGTGTGCACTTGAAGTGTTGCTCATATGTAAAATGTGTAGCCTAGTTTGTAGAAGTGCTGTATACCTTTGTATTTCCCTTTCATCATGGAGTGAGAGAAGAAGCTGTTGTGTTTCATTCATTGAATTTAGTATCAAAATAGCACTAACAAGAATGTGCTTTTGTTGTGTTTGCATTTTTATAAACATGTATGATAGGTCCAGAGTTTCTCTTGGTCTCACGGTCTTTCTAAAAATGGCAAATTTTCTTCCATTGAAGCATAGTTGTACTGAACTCATCTTACAGTTGTTCCTTTGAAATTTTAGTACATTGGATACTGCTGCATAGTATTTGCAATATTGGCATGTATTTGTTAGCTTTTCTGATTCTCATGATAAAACTGTATTCACGGTAACTTCTGATTTGTGGTCTTGACTCATCATTTAATAATCTGTGAATGTAGGAAGACCATCATACTAAGAGATATTGATGTGAACCTCACAACTGAACTCCAGAATTTGGGAATCCTGAAGGATAGGGACTAGGAAATAATTTAGGGAATATACCGAAGCTCAAAGGCATTTAAAACCGCCTGCAATTACAGTTTGTGAACCACTAGAGGAATTGCTTTTCTGAGAATGAAAGTACAATTCTCATATGCTTGGATTTTATTCATGGTTTTTATGGACCTGCACGAAATTCTTAATTACCAGGTATGTGGAGGGACCATGACTATGTCTAACATGTGAATAATTGAGATTCCCAAATGGAACAAGATCTTCAACTCATGATTTAACAAGTCTCTTAATAGCTTTCAGAACTGTTAAATATCTTAAACAAAAAGCAAAGAAACAATCACAGGATAAAATAAATACCACCTCCAAAATAGAAAATTTCAAAGCACAAAAAGAATTCTGCCCCCAATTACCAATTCACTTCTACGTTTTAGAGTCAAAGGTACTGTATTTGTGTTGTATTTGATGGAAACAGAGAAGCCTATGGACAAAGTATTATGAGGGAAAGTAAGTCAATAATGTGTTAGATATTTAATCTTCTTTTCCTCCAAAGAAGCAAGGAGAATGGAAAATAGAAAACACAATATTCTTCCCACATGCATATGCACTTTTTTGTTCTTGAAATTGATTAGAGTTTCTACTGTTAAAAGGGAAGAGAAGATCCCTTCATGGCTAGATTGGTTAGATTTGTTATGTAAAATGCTCTTGTAGGCATACATCATCTAAATCTGTAACTAGACTTCAAATCAGCCAGTCCCATACTGGCATCAGAGATTCATAGTTGTAGTTCAGCTAAAGGCATGTGAAACGGACAATGTTTACAACAGTATCTGAGAAAATAATGTAACTTGTGAACAATGATAATACTGGCTTTAAAGTTTTTCATTGGCAAAACACCCTGATGTTAATAAAGTACTCTCTGGTGGAATTCAACCTCACTTTAGTTCATGACAAAAGTAACATTCCACATAAGATATAGTCTTGCAAATATAAACAAAATATGAACATTTTTACAAGCACTTTCACTTCATGCTGAAGTCACAATAGTCTCATATTTGTTCACAAAGTAAAGGTGCATTTTTTTTCAGCTTCTTTGGTTCTACCGCTGTGAAACTCCTTTTCAAAACTGTAATAACATGCAATTTACAAATGCTGATTTTGGCTGAATTTTGGGGTGATTATTTGTTTTGTGGCCAGGCTCAGCTGATCCATGATAAAAACACTGCCTCACGCTCTGCTCCAGCAGTTGAAGCAAGTGTGGCTGCTGCTGTGCCAGAGAAAGTGCAAATGACCTGGACTAAAGAAAAGTTTGTAGCGGAAAAGCATAAAAACAAGGATTCCAATGTGTCTGGCTTTAAAGAGATTTTCAACATGAAGCCGTGAGTATGCATATGGTATTTGGAGCTTTTTATTTCATTGTGTGTATTTTACTTGGGGGAGTGTGGGGGGGTCATTCTAGTTTGCTGTTTTATCTGGGTTTTACTTTTTAAGAGATTCTACTTTATTTAAAATTGGATACAAAAATAGCTTTTCATGAACTTAAATGGCATCCTTCTAAAAATAGCATAGACTTGGGTGGAATGACTGTAAAGAGTCATTCACAAGAACGTTGTGAGTGAAGTTTAAATATGACAGCCTCTAAGCTGTTAACTCAACTTCTGGATTGTACCAGAAAGCATATGTGTTAAAAAGCTTAATTATAACTTTTTATTTCTTCCTGTGGGTGAAAAAGTAGTGTATATGTCCCTGTATTTTTATTGTGCTTGGTATTAGAGGGAGTTCCAAAGAAGCAGATAGCCTTTCAAGACATTTAGCTTATGTTTTTGATTTTAGGTGCATGATTTTGGGTATGGGGGGTGTTTTCTTGGGAGGAGATGGAAGTGGGATGTTTTTGTTTGTTTGTGTGTTTGTTTTAATGGACATTCAGCCCTCATCCTGTAAATTAAAGAAATAGAAAACTTGTGTAAATATAAATGTATTGCTATGTTAAGTATTTCCTGTTTAAATATGCCTTAATCTCTTTTTCTTAAATAGATAAGAGCTACTCCCTGTGTCAAACCAATGTAGTATACACAAAAACAATGACAGAGGGAAACCAGCTTGTTTGTTTCCTCATGTTGTGATTTTAAGCATGCACATGCATCTCTTCTTAGTTCTGCAAGAAAACTGCACTTAGAAACATAGCTTAAATGATTTTCTGCACATGACCAAACCAAAACTGTGAATGTCAAGGGAAATCTTAATCTCTAAATTAAACACATCTTAAATCTGGGACTTGTAGGCAATACAGTTAGACAGCGCATTTCAAATTAGTACCTTAAAGTCCTAAGTCCTGAGTCTTGGATTTGCTTTGAGCTCTTTAGAAACAGCTTGCCTTCTGCACATTCCAAAAATTATTGTGCTCATGCTCTAAAGCACTGTTCTAGGCAGCATTATACTCTAATTATTAGGGGGTTTTAAAATTTATATCCTTGAAACATTTCTTATTACTACTTTAGAATTGTGCAAAACACTGATTTCAGATATTATTATTTTAAGACTACTGTATATAGTTGGGTAGAAATTACAGTTCAGACTTGGTATGCCTGTACAGTATATTAATATTGTTGACTTTAAAATGGCATAATAATAATAATAATAATAATAATAATAATAATAATAATAATAATAATAATAATAATAATATGTTGACTTTACCTGATGGCATAATTTTTTTTTCTATGCATTTGCTTCCCTTTCACATAGAGAATGGGAAAATCTGTAAGTCTAAATTTCACTTCACCGAAGCAACGTAGGCTGGGTTCTCTGGTTCTTGTGATCTTGTACATTCTGTGCATGCTTCTAAATTGTAATTTGCAATGCATGTATTTTTTTGTTCCTTGCTTAATACACTCTGATTTAGCACGTCACTGAAAAAATATCATTGTGACTTTTTAATATTCTCTTAAATATGATCAACTTTCTATTCAAGGTAAGTCACTAAACCTGTGTTATAGTTTCTGTAAGAATCTAAAGCTTGACAGTACTTCTCTGCACCAGCATAATAGTTAGTGTTTTAATTAACTACATTAAAAATGAATGGTTTTTTTTCTGGACAAAAAGGCTCCCATTGTTCTATAACTACTTGGACAGTAGGGAATATTTGTTCACAAAGGGAACTTTCATGTTTCATCAAAAGTCACTTCTTGCCTGCCTTCTACCAACCCATGCATGTGTAGAAATAACATAAGTTTAGACATACTTTGGGTATGACAGCACACAAAACTAGAATACTACATCTCTTGAGTGGAACTCACTTGACTGCTCTGCTTTTTTTCAGAGTTCAGCATTTTCTTAATTTTATCTGCTTAACAAATTGAGCTTCTTATAAAAACTTCAGAAGTTTATTTTGTCTACTGTGCATGATTTCAGTTCTACCGGTGCTTGAAGGATAAGTGATGTTAGCCTCAGTTCACATTTTACACACCATGAGCCTTTATTTCAGTGCTGAATTTTTGCCCACTCTGTCACAAAGTTACACCCTGCATTTTTAGTTTAACAATGTTACAGTTTCAATATTTATGCTTCTCAGTTAGACAATCTTGCCTCTCTTCACAGTTCTTTTCAGTCTTCTCAAAACGCAATTCTGCTTCCAAAAAATGGAACTTCAAGCTTTCCTTTGTCCCATAGATGGTTTTTGTACAGTTGGTTCTTAAGATAGCTGGCCACCATGATAGAAAATCCCCCAGGAGGGACTGGAAAACTCAGCTTTAGAAATATCATTCTCTTATAGCAGGGAAGATGGCAGGTAGCAGAGCATGAAGAATCAATTTAATTGATCGGGCTGGTTTCCACTGGCCACTAAATTTCAGGCCAAATTACTTTGAACTATTTATTTGGGGGAAGAAAACCAAACATACAAACCCTACTTTTAGGCAGCAGATTTTGTAGATAAATGGACTAAGGTAGAGTGTGAATATTTTTGTCACACTGTAGCATATGACTAATTTCCAACTTTGGTTAACTCTACACACAGCTGTTTCTCAGGAACTGTAAGGAAACTGTTCTTTTGTTCTGAAAAACCACTGAACCATACAAAAGAGATAATAAAATAAGGACATTTTAAAAACCCTAGCAGTTTTTTCTTCTTGTGCACAGATCTACAAGAATTATATTTGTAGGTGAAACAAGGAAAATACTAGGTAATGTTGATAATGTGAAGGGATAAGCTCAATTTCATTTCACTGCTTACTGCCATAGTGTTACAAGATAAGAAGTTAGCATTTTTTTCAAAATTCGATGGTGTTTCTGAATTTTCTTCACCAGCTGGTAGAATTTAGTAATGTTTCCAAAGGAGCGTGAGTAAAATCTTTTACTGTACAACATAAATATTGTGATCTTTCCATTGCATTCCTGTAATTTCATTGTTTGGAAATTCTTGTATAAATCCAGTTACTTTTTTATGTAAGTCAATAAACAAGATTCTTAGTGGTTCTCGTCTGACCTGTAATATCTATTGAAACCATTTTTAATTCATCTTGGTAAAAGATAATTGACAACTGGAAGATTTGTGCGTTTTGACAATTTACTTAGAACTGCTTGAATTTCAGAGTTTAACGTTCTTGTCAAAAGTATTGTATTTGATTTCTTTTGAATATGTACATATACTAGTATCCATGAAAATACCTGGTTTTACATACTTACAATTTCAAATAAATATTGTATGATTCAATTACGTAAGTGTTATAACAATACTTAAAAATGTTTCTTTGCATGCTAGGAATCAGTCAAATGTCAGAAGAACGCACACTGCTGTGAAGCTCAATGGAGTAGTGCTTAATAAATCACAGCATTCTCAGCTAGTCCTCCTGAATATGCCTGGACCTCCTAAAAACAGAAAATGGGATGAAAACTGTACTGAAATCCTCTACTGTATTGATTCCATATTTCTTGGAATTGAGAATTTCATTTTTGTGATTCTGCCATTACCTGTTGGGATAACCATTACTAAGTAGGGCAAGCATAAGTCTGCCTAGAAGAAAATGACATCAAGAGAGTTAAAAAATAAAATATTAAAAAAAATTATATTTTAAAAAAGTTAAAAAATTAAAGATAAAAAGTTAAAAAATAAAAGTTAAAAAATAAAAGATAATAAAATCTTGATTGGAGGGGTGGTTTATTGATCTAAAGGATTTCCTTAACTTTGAAATAATTTAAAAATTTCCTATTCTTATCTTTTTTTGTAGATGAGTAGGGCAAAACTAGGAATGTCCCCCAAATTAGGCTTAACTTCCACTTGAATAACCAGGTAACAGGACAGTAAAGGGTGACACAGAAATGCTCTGATGAAATTGTTGAACTTTATTTTTTCATTGTATGTCAGACTTTTTGAGAGGTTACTAGATATTTTATTTCTCTTCTGAGTAAATTCCTTGACCAAATGATATTTCAGACATGGAATTTCTGGAAGTTCTGACAGAAGATCTAGATAGAGTTCTCCTAGTCCAAGGCAGTGGACGTGAAGTGATCACCATTTATTCTTAATCTGTTTGCATGTGTTTTTCAAACACAACAGACCCCCCACCATAAGGAAATAAAGTTTTTGGCATAATTTGAGCAGCTTCGTTGTCTTCTAGTGCATTGAAAATTAGCTTCAAGCTGAATCTTCTGATAATGCGGGTTTTTTTTCCTAGGAAGATGTTCTATTTAAATAACATTTTAAGCAGATTTACCTAGAAAATCAATAAATGGTGAATTAATAAATGGTGAATGGCTTAGGATATTTATATGCAGCATATTCTGACACTTCTTAAGCTGTGGTAAAACAAAAAAAAAATTGGTCATGCAATCATGTTTTTAAAGCTATGGAAATGTCAGAGACTTTTGATGATTTTAATCTTTGCTCTGCATCTAAATAAAAGGGAAGGGTTTTAGAAAAGGTTGTCTTTTTTTCTTACCAAAATGCTGCTATGTTGCTTCTTTTGGAATTAGTTGTGGTTCAGGAACCTTCCTTCAGAGATGTATATATCCAGTCAAATTTGTTTATGAAGTGCATTAAGTGTTTCCTTAGAAGTTTGTTCTTTGCCATACCTGTTAAATAGAGCATTTCCGTATTTAAAATACTTAGGTAGCTAAAACCTCTAGATGATAGTAAACAGATAAGCTGTGTGAGTTCTTTTCTATGAGGTACTGGCAGTTACCATTCTTTTGCATGATTATAGCAATAATGAAACATGAGAGCATCCAATTTACAGGAAGGCTATGGTGCAGGAACTCCACCTGGTTCCAAATAGAATTCAACAGTTGATAAACCACAACAAGGTGGTTAATGAAATGCAGTCTCTTGTTTTCAAATATTTCTATTTTGAAAATGTTGTATGTACGTGCTGCTGTTTGAAATAAAATCTGCTTTTCTGAACTGAACGAGCTCCTAAATGTTTTTAATTTGAAATTGTTGAGTAGTTTAGTTTAGGTGCTCAGTAGAAACCTTTTGTTCCTGTTAGAATTCTGTTCCTTTTTAGGCAGTCTTTAGTTTTGTAAATGTTGTTTAAGACCTAAAGCGTATCAGAGGATTGTTCTGCTCTAAAAAGAATAGGTCTGTTTAAACATATAAACAACTAGTTTATCTATTTTAATTTTTCTTTTTTAAAATTCCTTTCTAATACAATCAAGATGTCTGTTGCTCGGACTAGAGCAAGAGTGATGCAGTGCCCAAGTCCCTGGCTGGGCTCAAGGCCAGTGTTTTTATCATAACACTCAGGTGAAGTAAGACAAAGCCTGTCCCTGTAGTTTGATGCACAGGAACAGAGGGAATAAAAAGGTAATCAGGCGGCCCAGTGAACTCCTGGTGAGTCAAAAGCACTGCTAGGATACTTCAAAAGGCAATTGGAAAGGCATGCTGCACACCAGAATGTCGCCGTATACCACTCGCTGTGGCTGCAGCTCTATGCCTTTGGTTAGGAATAGGTTTATGCATAGGCAAGTACCTTGGGGGCACAACAAAAACACTCCTTAGTCTCTTAGGTACAATGAAAGGCACATGGAGGTCCTGTGGACAGATCAGGAGGGTGTGAAGGTTCTAGATTTGCACAGTATATCAGCTGAATTAAAAAACATTCTCAGGCCAGTGAGGAGAAGGAAAACAGCAGCAGATGCCCCTACTGCGCTCCAGATGGCTCTAAGCTTTTCATGGGACATATTAAAAGGCACTTCTTGGGCTGTGGTGCAGGGCCATCAGCAGGCATTTCTAGAAATGATATGTGGGGCTGTGGGTCGGAGACAAAAGACGACACAACACCAGTGGGTCATCAGCAAACAGCAATGAGTTTAATATGTCTGCCCCTTTTATAGGAACTTTGGATTTCCCAGGCTCAGATAGTTGATTGGATGACCTCTCCCTGCCCAGCTCTGGCCAGTGGTGTATCAGCATCTAAGCTAGAATAGGGTTGGCTGAAATCTTTGCTTGGGTTTGAATCCAACCTATCTGTGCCTTATCCAGGGACTTGTTTTCTTCTAGGTTAGTTGAGTTTAGGGGGCAGCTTCAGATCAGCTGCAATGCGACAACAGATGACTGCAGATAGCTTGTAGTAAAAGGAATGATAAAAATTTAGTTTAGAGAAAGGCTTTCAGAGGCATCTGGGACCTACCAAAAGCTCTGTGAGTTCCCTTAGATGGAAGGCAAGACTGACAGAGGTTTCTGTGGGCATACCAGAAGGCATTTGAGAAGCTTGAGGAAGTGGTAGAGAACAAACCTTCAAGCTGGAAAGTACAAAACATTAACTTAGACAGGAAGCTTTTGAAGATCCAACTTCAGAAGAAGGTACGCTTCTGAGACTCTTCTATGGGCTTGTGTGTTACAGGGACCACCCGTGCTGTGATGGAGGAGGACATGCAAACACTTACATGCTGGCTTCATTCTTCATTTTTTGACATTTGCTTGTAGGCTCACAGTATTAAGAATTACAGGCTATGACTTATCAAACACTATGATTTAAAGTGGTGGATAGGTGGGATAGTCACATGCAAGACTAGTCAGGGCAAAATGCCATTGAGGCCTTTTTTCTGGTGATAGTTTGTTATACTTCCTAATGATCTGATAAGACAGAGCTACAGGACAATTTTGCCCCTATTCTCATCTGCAAATCTGTCTCCTGCAACCTTTAAATATGTCAAGAAGTGAGGTAAGAATCCATTGACTTATCACAGTAAACATAGGTCATGGATACTATCGGACCACTGTAAATCTCACTGGTGAGTAAAATGGGATCTTTTGGGAGCAAACCTGGGAGGGCACCCATGCAGGGTTGCAAGGAGGGTTGCAAGGGTAAAGCTGGGAAGGGGCCCCAGCAAAAGGGATGACGATCCCACGTAATACCCCCAGAGAGTCCCTCGGGGGGAATGCTGAGGTCTTGGAACAGATGATACATTCACCCAGAACTAACTATGGAGATCATGGTAGAATATTGTTATTTTGTGTGACCAGAGTATAAGTTGCCAGAGGGGCTTATATGGCCACCTTACGGAACAGATAGAATTTGTTTGTGTCGAATTTGTGGAGGTATTTAGAGGAGAATTGGAAAGGATGGATTGAAAGGGACTGTGGACTGATATGGACTAGACAAGCAACAGGAGAAATCTATGTGTTAAGAAAAAAGGGGAGGAAAACGGTGAGGATTGGGATGCAGGTCCCCTGTATCTTCACCTCCCAGAGCAAGGGGATCAGGGAAATGCTGTTCCTATGGCCCCACCTGAGAATAAGGATGGTGTGGGGGGAGGGGAGCAGCATATTGTGTCTCTCCCTAGAACTAGAAGAGGAACTCAATTTAGGACATCAGGAGCCCCCCGGACCCAGGAGACAGAGGTATGCCAGTAGCGCCACTCTGCCAAGTTCCTTTGGGGGTCAAGGGGAAGGGTTTGGGTTTGTAATTGTACCACTTACTACCCAGGGCAAGGGTTGAAAAAAAGAATTACCCCCATATTTGGATGATCCCATCAGGGTGGGGGAAAATATCCAGGAATATTTGGGAAATGCCGATTATACATGGAAGAACTGGGATTTTCTTTTGGGGATTTTGTTTGGCCAAGCATTGCAGAAAACATTAAGAGAATTTACTCCACCCGAGGAATTAGGTTGTTGCAGTATGCAGATGATTTGCTTTCATCAGGGGAACAGGAAAAGGTGGTTGAGGAGGCTACCGGCTTTGGCAAGAATAAGGGCCAGGGGAGACATTTAATTATCTCCCTTTGAATTGATGTTTGGCATTCCTTACCCTTGTAATTCTCAACTGTGATAAATGAATATGTTTTGTGTTAACAATTGTAACTATATTGATATTTTAGAAAATATTTGTTAAAAAGTAATAGAGGACAAGCATACATAATTAGTATCACAAAACAGATGTTTTCAGATGTTCATGAGAAAATAGGATGCAAGATGTAGTTCGAGATAAGTTACACCCCAAAATGGAATAGGCCTTGGGATAATTAGAGAATCAGCCTTGAAATGGACAAAATTGAAATGATTCCAGATATTTATGATATTATAAGGTTTATTTTTGGAATGGGGCACATGTGCAAGCTGTGGGGTTGTTCAAAGGACAGTGACGATGAGGAGAAGCCTTCGTCAGATGCAACCACCACAGAGCCAGAAGCCCCCTTAGAAACAAGCAGAGCATGCGCTGTGTAGTATAGTGAGGTAGATTTCAAGAATCAAAAATAGGAGGAGATTTATGGGAAAATATTGATGACTATGTATTAGCATACAGTATAGAAGCTGTGTTTGGATCCTTTTGCTTTTTGTAGGTGAGGCAGGGTGGAAAGCGCTCCCTGTATCCAGATTGATCCATTTTGCTTATGCTTTACCCGAACCACTGCCAAATTTCTTTTTGTAACTACTTGATTATATTTAATTGTACTATTTTATATAAAACTGCCGGTTAATTAAAATTGCTGCTAAATATTTATCTTGTGGTTTATTAAATTAGATGTACAGGACCTCATTCATAACAATTTGGTGCTGAAACCCGTGAACTCCAGCCCTGGGGAAGGACGGCTAGCCTTGGGAAGCAGCTCCACACAGTTTTTAGGTGGTCCTGAGGTTAGACAGGACTCCCTTGGAGAAGGAGTTCCAATTACGATAAAGCGCAAGCAAAAGAAGCTAGCAATAGGAAGCACGCAAAAAGGCTCCCTTAGGAGTGCCAGCTAGAAGTGAGAGTGCCTGTAAAACGTCTTGCATACAAGAACCGCATAGAAAAAGCAGACTGTGTGAATACCAGGGGTTGGGCAGGGGGAAGGCAGGTGTGTGTTAGCATTTGTGTTTGCGTATATGTGTAGGCATGCTTATGACGTGACCTCACAGTCCGAGGGCCGTGGTAGTCACAGTCCTGCAAGGAGCTCAGCTGGCTAAGGAGAGGTGTTTTTATGTTTGTGTGAGTGTATGAGACATGACCTAGTCACCAAGGGAGTGTGGACCTCTTAGGGTTGCAGTTTCGCAGTCCCGTGAGGGGCTCAGCCAGCTAAGGAGGGAAGTGATTGTTTTGTTGTATTAAGTGTTTTGACTAGCCATTGTAATTCCTGTGGGGGGGGGGGGGGGGTGAGCAGATGAGCTGACCCAGCTGTGTCTTGCATATCTAAAGGGTAAATGAATGAGTGTAGTTTAATTCTAGCAACAGTTATGAAAAAGAAAAAGGAGGATTGTGGAGGCTGAAGCTAGAAAGAGTGAGAGGCGGGAGCATATCAGGGTAAGTGGAATTAGGTGGGAGCAAGTGGCTGACAAGAAACAAGAAGTATTAGAGGGGATTAAACCACGAGTGAAGAGTGAGTGAGGATTTCCCAGGTGCTGGGAACTCCTAGTTATTTACCTGCCAAAAACTAGGGCAAGAGGTATGTCTTGTACCTAGGAGCGAGTGCTCAGGAGGGAGGCTGGCAGAGTTAGTCAGAAACAAGGGCGTTTCTGAGTGGAGTGGGGAGCAATTCTCTGAGTCGGTCCCCTGGGGATGGTAGTGAAGTTTTAACTTGCAATATTTTGAAGACGTTTGCATTAGCTTTTAGAAATGAACCCCAATACTAGGTCTTAGGGAGACATAATAGACATATTAGATAACTTGCAAAATTTAGAGCATGAGCTACAAAAAGTTGTAGAAAAAGTGCAGGAACTGTTCATGTGCAAAGATTGTACACGTATGAGGGTCAAACATAGAGGAAGGGAAAAGAGTAGAGAGAGAAGTTTTTAAAACAAGGAGAAAAACCCAGAAGGGCACTAACATCAAAGGATCCACAAAAACATTGAGACATCAGGGTAACCTAAATTCTACCCCGAATGACTCAAGACCTACCTGTTTCTATTGCCACAAAAAGGGACACCAGTGGAAATTTTACAGGAAAAGGA
Source organism: Diglossa brunneiventris (assembly GCA_019023105.1). Classification (NCBI taxonomy): domain Eukaryota; kingdom Metazoa; phylum Chordata; class Aves; order Passeriformes; family Thraupidae; genus Diglossa; species Diglossa brunneiventris. The sequence continues at coordinate 42,273 of JAFCGX010000571.1, read as the reverse complement.
AGCAAGATAAAAAGAAGTTTCAGGAGGAGTAGGGGTGTCAGGGACTCTATTTAATGAGGACTGAAACACCAAGAGATCCCTGGATAAATATATGAATTGGTCCCCACAAGAAAGAAATCATATTTTTAGTAGATACAGGAGCCTCTAGGACCATCATAAGAAAGTTACCCCAAGGATGCAAATTAAGGTGGGACTGCATCTCAGGAATTGGAGTTGGAGGAGAACCATTCCAAGTCACTGTAATTAAAAATGTACACATTGAATCAGATGAAAAATATACAGGTTGAATCAGATGAAAAATTGGGGGTAAGTAAGAGTGAATTCAAGAGGCAGGCGAGTGGCAAAATATCGTCCCCTAGAAGTTAGGTAGCTGCACACACAATGCCGGTGTTGTGCGGCTTCCTTCTTCATCTCTTGGAAGCTGCCGCGCTCTCCGTCTCCCGGAGGCGAAGAAACGGCTTCTTCGCGCACAGAGCATTGTGCCGGTCGCGGGGCGCTCCGGAGAGCTGCTTCTGCCGAAAGACGCTTGGGACCGGCGCTCAGCTTCGGCGAGCTCCGTATCTCCGTCTTCTGCGTCTCTAGTCGCCTGCATCTTAGGGAAAAAAGTTTTCCAGTACGTCTCACAAGGAGAAACTGTACCAGCACAGCAAATGTCCCCCTATCTTCCCCGAACTTTGTATTTGCTACACATTCAAGAACCACTCGTCTTTCTTAGTTAAGCTGCAGATTGCTTTTACAACACCCTGCTCTCTGCCCCCTCCTCCCCGAGGCCATTAGACATAGGCACATTACAGCCTCTCAAAAGGAACACATCCCGAGAGGTGTCACAGTGCCTACGTGGAGCACAGATGCTGAAAAGGGCCAAACCTGAATAACCTCTCTCAGCCTCAGTCCTGTGCAGATCACAGAAGGCCAAGAATGCAGTAGCACTACCTCATTGTGTGCAGGTAATTGCAAAAATCCAGCAGCTGTTCATGCACAAGCACAGTCAGCTGCGTATGCTTTTGCTTCTTGAAAAACTCACCGGTGCCCTTGATCTTGATCTTTGTCCAGATCTTGATCCCTGGATCCTGGTATTTTACCCAAGTGTTCTGATTTGCATTTTTGAACTTTCTTATGTCACATTCAGAAACTTTTGATCCATGCTAGAACTTGTCGTTTTCTGAGAATCATTTTCTGACTACAAATTATCCGTACCTGCATTTTATCAGACTGTCTAGATCTGCTCATTTACCGTCTATGGAATAATTCACCACCTGAGTTGCAATGATTGAAAAAGTCTTCTTACTCAGTTCTATTAGTCTCTATATTTCCTTCCCTTTGTCATGTTACTTTGGCAAACGTGCATGCAGAATGGCTATTGTGCTCCTGTGGTGAGAGATGAAATGTGCAGGCTCTTCTAATTTTGTCACTCATTAAATAATACATAATCCCCGCAAGAACCTTGCAGGGTTGTCTCTCATTGTCACTGCTTCCTCTTAGTTTCCTTACTCTTTTGAATCTTTCCCTGTCTTCCTACTCACACCCTGAGTAACCAATTTCTAATGTTCCTTCCTATCTGGTTTTACCACTCTTTCTCTGAATTGGATGCTTTTTAATTAAACCATGCAAAGTTATAGAATTGTGACAAGAAGAGTGCTAAATTCAAAAAACGAATCTATTTTGAGGGTTTTATTCACTGAAGAGGTAAAAGATGTGTCTTCAAATCTTCCTATGGGAAGACTATCTTGTGAATATCTTGAAAACTATCTCTGTGAAGGTATTTTGCAGACAGTTAACACTCTAGTCATTGCTTTGGCAAATTTTAGAGACCTTGAGCATTGTGTGTTTTGCAGCTTCTAGGGAGAGGTTTCTAGGCCTTGAGGGTGGGCTTCGTCTCATGTAACTTTAGACATTTGAAATTCATCTAGGTATCCTAAATAGTCAAGAGAAATACAAATACCTGCACAGAACAGGAGGTGAGATGCGTCTTGCCTGTGTCTTGAAAAGGGGTGTCTACCTGTGAAAGAGATTCTAGTCAAAATTCTACTCAGTACAGTCAAGAAAGTTTAGAGAGTTGACAATTTTATTGTGCGGTATATACCCACAGAGGCTGAAGGTCTCTCCATGCTCCAGTGCCTAGCAGTCTCCTCAATTCTTCCAATCCTTGAGTTGAATCCTAGCAGAAAACAGTTTTCTCAAGGTGATCTTTACCAAAAGACTCAACGTTAAGTGGAATCAATCAATTCCTTTTCTGTCAATTTAATAGAAAGGGATCCTAAAGATTAAATACATTTGCTTAAGTGAGAAAAATCATACTCTTTGCAGATGGCATGTATTGCCCAGTATTGACAGCAGAAAGAATCAAAAAAGCATGCAAAGAAATGTGCAATGCAGTCAAGCAGAACTTCAAGCAAACCAGAGGAAAAAGATTTGCTTTATATGTAAGACAAACCTGAGCAATACATATGGAGTGCTTAATGATGTTTTTCATTCACATTTAAAACATGAAAGAGGCTAAAATGATGATAGAAGGAATGAATGGCTTTTCATTAGAGTTCTTTAGAGACATGGAACCTGTGAATACATCTTTAGCCACCTATTAACTTCCCATCAGCAATTGTTGCATTTTAAATTGCCTTTACAATCTGTAAGTCAATACTTTTTGGATCATTTCTTTTCTCTAATATTTGCATAAGCTTTCTTTTTGGAACCCTGGGAAAAATTTCCAGAAATGGTTCAATTGGCTGCTCTGTCATTTAGTATTATAAAGCATTTATGGTGTCTTTTATAAAAGACAAACCCACTAAAGAAAAGAGTATTCCCATTATATTTCTCCACTCTTTTTTCCACCATTGATCAAAGACAATTTTATCTTATGTCCAGAATCCTAGAACGCACTCGTGATTTATCAAACAGAGCTTCTCATCAGACTTTTAAGAGCAACATGCTCATATGTTTATTTCTGCCATCTTGCTTGAAGGGCAGTTGCCCCACTATTAGAATCTAGACTTGAAAAACAAAAAAAAGCATCTCCTCATCTACCATCTAGCTCTTTTTCCTGGTCAATCACTTTGTAATACTCTGATACTGGTTGTTACAGATTTTGGTCTCCAGTATTCTTCAGGAAAGTCAAAACATTTAGAAAAAATTTGCCACATTCACAAAACACTGTATTCTGCTGTAAAGAGTTAGTCCCAAGTATCTAGGGGAAAAAAGTGTACAATTACTTGGTTACATCTGAAGAGTTGTTTCGTGTTGCATTCTGGGCATTAACTTCTATAAAGACTGTTGTAAATTTGATACACTTCCCAAATCAGAACCTAAGTATCTCCAGATATGCTTAATGAACATTAGAAGTAATAAATACATCTTGCGTTAGAAACAATATAAAACCAAGGGGAAAACCAAAACCACAAACCCCAAACCCCAAATCTAAAAGCTCAAACTCACCAAGAAACTACCCAATGAAGCAGTTTATTCCGTTGCCACTTTTTCACTTCTCTTCCACCATGTCAAGGTAGTTCTTGGCAGTTTAAGGAGTTGAAAGTATCCAAGTCTATTTGAAACCATATTGCTTCTGAAAATATTTTCTCCTGAAGATTGTTTCTAATATGATTTTCTGTTCTAAGTAAGTAGCAACGCTTTCTTCTAGATGCTGTAATTGAAAATATTACTTGTGATTATTTCTATGGTTTTAAGCAACTTAAATTGCACAAGGTGGTTTGGTTATGGGAATAAACGACTCCTCTTTCTTGATGTACATCTATAGATGTGTCTGTACATGATTGTACAAATCAGGTCAGTTTCTTTTAATTGGTTTAATTTCTTTAATAGACTTTTCCTATGCTCTAAATTTCACTAATATGTTTTGTCAATAACTTTCAAAACATATTAATGAAGAAGCAATTGTCACAATCAATTCCTAACAGTTTCCTTTGGAAAAGTGGATTTTCCCTGAGTCTAAATACCCAAGATTAAATAACCAAATTTTCCTATGGAAAGTAAAGTTGTAAAAGGGTAAAATAAAGACATTATGGAGAGCAATAGTTATTCTACATAACTCATAAGATGTATTGGAGATTGTGACACATGACTTGACTGTTTCTGATGAAAACGTTTTAGATATTCCAAAGAAGAAAGGAAGAAGGATAGTGGGAAAACCATCTACCTTGAAGCAATTGAATAGGCAAGTTCCTTTAGTCACTACTTAGTGCCTCTGCAGTCTGTAGCATAAGTTCTCCATATTCTAAAAGAAAATTGAAGGAATGTAAAGATCGGGAAAAGATAATTCAAATACATCTGCTCCTAGTCACTACTTCCATTAAGGTTCAAATGAGCTTGCATCTCAATAGATTTCCTCCAGATGAGGACAAAGAGTTGTAGTGATGTGCAGCAGCCCAGCCTCTGCTCTGTTCTCTTCAGTGATCAGCCTTCTAACAACTTGTCATTTCTACCTGAATTTATAGTGCATGCTTTGCATAGATGTTGCATATACTGTATTTGTGTCTCTAGAAGAATGGCTATTTTCCTATTTTACAAGCTAGAAATTATGGACAGGGCACTGTATAGGCTCAACTTACTTTTTTACACCACATTCCATGAAATGATACTATGGTTCCTATGTTTTCGTAACTTGGAAGTACTACTCCAGAAAGCTTGATAGCAACTTCGATAAAATAATAAATGCATGCCATAGGTGTGTGCTATGCACGCCATGGATGTCTTCCTGCAAAATATGATCAGTCATCGACGTAATTATTCTTTAGTTGCTATAATACTTCGAAAAAAAATTGTATGTAAGTAACCTAAATTAGACTCAATGGTTCACATGAAGATGCAGTTAGGACAGTTTTTACCAAATGTCTAATTCATTTTATTACCTTCTAGGTAATGAATTCAGATAATAGATCCAGGAAGAATACCTCTTGACTTTGAGAACCAAAACCTCTTGAACAGAAAAAAGACAGACCCTTCTTTGAGACCCAATAGCACACATCTGTGTGCAGGGGGAGGAGGTGTATCTGTGTGTGTGAATGGCAAGCGCACTCACCCACAAAACAGAGCCAATATTTAGTAATCAACATCTAGTAACTGTGGATGCATATAATGGCATGATCTTAAATTGCCCTCTGACCGTGCCGAATCTGCTAATTTACGCGAAACCTCCTCCCAAAATCGGAGGTCTCTAAATCGGTCAGGGCTTGCATCCTTGAAATGAGAAAAGACCTACCGAACTAAATATTTCAATTCCTTTTTCTTAATTGAAACTTCCCCCCCAAGCAAAATTCCCCCAACGACAAACAAAGCCTCTTTCTGCACGGCAGACAGTCTCGCACCCATGACTGCGATGTTAAGAAACCGTGCAAACCTTGCGACACCCGCAAATGAAAACGGAAAGGAAAAGCGAACTGGAGAATGGCGGGCGGCGGCGACCGGTTGCGCGCCGCGTGGACGCCAGGCGGGAGCTCGGAACCGCCCGCACCAGCGCTCCGCCGCGGCGGCGGCAGGGACGCGCGCGCCGGAAAAAGCCCCTCCGGCGCCGCGCCGAAAAACCGCGAAAGTCGCGCTGGCGAAAAAACCCGCGAAAGTCGCGCCGGCAAGAAAAAACCGCGAAAGTCGCTCCGGCGAAAAGAAACCGCGACCGCCGAGCCGCCGACAAAACCCGCGAACGCCGCGCCACCGAAGGAAAAACGCGGAAGTCGCGCCGCGGACCGGCCGCGCTGAAAAGCGGCGCCGCTGAGCCGAGAAAACCGCCGGCGCCGCACCGAGCCGCCGGCGCAAACCCGCGGCGCCGAGAAAGCGGCAGCCCCACGCGGCTCTTCAGGAAAAGGCGGGGGGGTGAAAACAGGAAGGAGGAAGACGTTTCCCTCCCGGATCACCGTCGGAAATAGACGTGAAAGAAGGACAAGCCGAACCCCGCCGTCCCAAAATTCCGACGGCAGGGGGCTGAGTTAAAAGACGGGGGGTGGAAAAAAGAAAACTCACCAGACCGGGTGGGAACGAAGGAAAGGTCCGGGTGTCGCGGGTCGTGCCGTGCGGACTGCTCCCGGCTGCGGGAGGTGGTCAGCCCGATCCCCCGGAGCGCAAACCCCCAGCGACCAGGGCTCTGCTCCCACGGAGGTGCTGCCGCGCCCAATGAAGCTGTTCATCTCCGGTCCGAGGGTCCCACGTAATCCACAAAAAGGGAAGGCCCCAAGGCTGCGCACCAGCAGCTGCTACTGTGCAGGAAGTTTAAGCCCAGCTAACCCACAGAAAAGCACATCAGCAGCCTAAGGTCTGACAGCCACGTGGCCGCTCAGCCCTGGCTCCTGGCAGGAGGCAGGCGGGGCCTATGGCTGCCTAAGGCGCTCTCCCTCACGGCGTGCTGGGGAATGCAGCACCTTGGTAGATGGGTAAGACGATGTGGCAGCGAAGCACAGGCACGACAAAAGGCAAAGGAGGCAGACAGTTCTCCGCAGCAGGGACGGGTTTATTGAAGATGCTAGAAAAGCTGCAGGCAACCGCCCGGAAAAAGCCCGCCGCCACCGGGAACAAAGGTTTTAAGGGGCCCAAGAGGGGAGGAACAACCCACCTCCAGGCCAGTCACAAAAAAGAACATCATGATTGACGCATTCAGGTGACAAATGGGGGACATGTTGGGGAGGGACAACAACTTCTGCTCCAATCACCTCCTCTCCAGGTTGGAAGTTTCTAGGGTATGGGAGGGGGCAGGGGGTGATGGACAAGGAGGTTGCTGGGGAAACATAGGAGGGATTTGATGACAGACGTAGGAATTGATACAAAAAGGCGGGAGTTCCCTAGGCAACCGGGGAGGGGATAGAGGATTGACAGGGACACTGGCGGGAAAGGGAGCCGAAGCCGGTACCATTACATAAAAGATGGGGGAAACAGAACATACCAACTGTAATATGAACATTTACAATCTTAAAAATAAATTATAACTTGAACACTAAAACGAACTATGAAACGAAAAGCAGACACACGGCAACAAGAAAGGGCAGAAAATAACGCATATAAATACCCACGGAAGCCCAGGAAAAAACCCAAGAAAACATGCAAGAAAGGCCAGAAAAAACCTGAGAAAAAGCCCGAAAAAGGCCAGAAAAAAGACCCAAGAAAAACCAGAAAATAAAACCAATAAAGGTCATAAAAAAGCTAAGAAAGGACAGGGAAAACCCAAGAAAGGCCAGAAAAAAAACCAGAAAAACCCGAGACTGTCCAGGAAAAAAAAACCAGAAAAAACCAAAGAAAGGCCAGAAAAACACCCTGAAGAAAACCAAATAAAAGGCAGAAAAAAACCCATAAAAACCCACGGAAGCCCGCAAAAAAAAAACCCCAAGAAAACATCCTAGCAAAAAAAGCAAAAAAAAATCCCAGAAAAAACCTAAGAATTGCCAGGAAAAAACACCAGCGAAAATTGAAAAAAGGGCAGAAAAAAAACAGAAAAAAAACCCCATAAAGACCAGGAAAAACCAACCAACCAACCAAGAAAAACCCAACAAAGGCCACAAAAAATCCCAAGAAAAAAGCCAAGAAAGGCAAAATAAAGCCCCAGAAAAAAACAAAGAAAGGCCAGAAAAAAGCCCAGAAAAAAACCAAGAAATGCCAGAAAAAACCCAGAAAAAACCCAAGAAATGCCAGAAAAAATCCCCAGAGAAAACCAAAGACAGGCCAGAAAAATCCCAAGAAAAGTGGCAAGAAAGGCCAGAAAGAAACCCAAGAAAAAACCCAAGAAAAACCAGAACAACACCCAAGAAAGGCCAGAAAAACACCCAGAATAAAACCAAATAAGGGGCAGAAAAAAACCCGTAAAAACCCAGGGAAGCCCAGAAAAAAACCCCAAGAAAACATCAGAGAAAAGCCAGAAAAAAACCTCAGAAACAACCCAAGAAATGCCAGAAAAAAAACCAGAAAATCCCAAGAAAATCCAGAAAAACCCAGAAAAGGCCAGAAAAACTTACAAGGCTTACAATTGTCTTATGCTCCCAAAGCTATTTATCCGTTTCTATATTCTTCCTTCTAAACCCAGCTAACCAAACATGATGTTGACAAGCAATCAATTCTTAGTTAACTACTAACTCTTAACTTCATCAAGGCCTACCTATTGATTTTGATCAACTATCATAAGACTTATCTCAAACTAAAACCTCAGCTCCTCTAAAATCCCTAAATTCCTTCAAGTTTATGTCTCAGGGGCCCCCCACAGAAAGCCCACCCACACGCCCCTCCCCTCGACTGCTTTGGGAAAAATTTCCTCTGAGAGAAGCGGAAAAAACCTGTTTCTTTAACAGAGGCGAAGCACTCCCCAGCACAAAAAACCAACAGTACCAGATGACAAAACTCAATCGCCGCTCTGAAGAAAGGACAAATTCCCAAAGTCTCTCCTCTGGGTGCTCGCTCTGTTATCAATGCCTCCGGCACTGGGAAAGGCTGCTGCCCAGAGCAGGCCCCCATAGGCCACAAAGTGCAAGCTCTCAGTGCTTCCCAGGTCCCAGTGTGGAGCAGGTTTGAACAGTTCCAAGAAAGGGGAAAGAAAAAAGGACAGTCCAGGGAAAACTCTGCCTCAGCCAGCTAAACCAACTGAAAAGCAAAGGAAGACTCTGTTCTGCTCCATCAGTGCCCGGACAACACAGTGCAGCACAGAATGTGGAGCAGTGTTGCTTTTAGAAGAGTCAGTGCAGCCTCTGATAACAAACTCCGTGCTTCTTCTTCTCCCCACCTTTGCTCTCAGAACCAGTCTTGAAGGTGGAGAATATAATATCCAGCATTAACAGAACAGATGACTGGGGATGCAAGCATCATCAAGTCACCCTAGGACACTGCTCTACTGAGACATGTCACCAGACTATGCTAAGACCAAGTTTTGGAAGTGCTCATTAAAATTCTACTATCACAGTGAAGCGGAGGAGGAAACACACCTCACTACAGTTACCTTGTTGTTGCGGTGTGCTTTGTTTTACACTTTGTCTTCAGTTTGGAATGTCATTTGTTAATCTTTTATGTATGGTTCTTAAAAGTTGGTTCATTCCGTTTCCCCCATTTAGTTGTTATAATGGTTCTGCCTTAGGCTCACTTCCTGCTTTTCCCCTGGCAGTTATCTGTCAATTCCCTGTTGTCTATTCAGCTCCCGCCACTCCTGTATCTTTTTTGGTGTCAATCTGTTAACCCCTCCTATGTTTCCCCAGCAACTGCCATGTCCATCACTCTCTGCCCACCCCTTCTACCAAGAACGTTCTCCTCGGGGCAGGGAGTGATTGGACCAGAAGTTGTTTCTCCTCCCCAACTAGTCCCCCATTTGTTGTTCTGTTAAGTCGATCATTGTTTCTTGTCTGTTCATTGGCCCGAGGGTGAGTTGTTCCTCCCTCGGGAACCCTTTAGAAGTTCTGCTCACCCCACCCCCTCGGGGCAGTTGCCTGCAGCCTTTCCCGGTTGGCCCGATAAACCCTTTCCCTGCTGCGGACAACTGTCGGACTTGTGTCTTTCTTAGCACTTAGCTGGAGCTGCTTCTAGCCTTCGGGCAAGGGCAAAGCCCCCTCACCACTGCCGTGGGGAGGTCGTCCTAGGCAGCAGCTTGCCAGAGCCAGTCTCCAGCCCGGAGCCGCTGCTCTGCTGCTACAGCTGCTGTCACGCTGTGAGAGTCTGTCCAAAATCCTGCATTTTTGCCTCACGACTGTCAAGAAAACTGTTAAGCCAGTGCAGGGTGGAGAAGTTAGCTCACTGTTGATACGCCACACTGAACCTGGACGGGACATTTTGCTTCTTTTGAACAATGCAATGGATTTGGGCTTTCTCCCCCGCCCCTTTCGGCCTGGCTGGCTTTGAACCGTGGAAATGGCCTCCTTCCAATGGAAAAGACCCCTCTTGCCTGCCTTCAACCATCGTGACAGACAGGCAGAGATGCGAGCTTCTTCATCAAGGAATCAAAACGAGACGCTCCTCTGCAAGAAACCCCCTTGTACCTTTTTCCAAAGACTGGGACTGAACACCCCCAAACTCGGGGGGGGGGTGCACAGTGGTGTGGGGAGAAGGCTGCCCAGAGCAAGCACTGGGGCATGAAAACAATGGCTCTTGCTGGTTACTGGGCTCGGACTCTGTGTACCGGTACCCCCCTGTTCTGTACCTTCTCCCCCCCCTTGACAACCATTGTCTTGGTTATGAAACCACCTCCCTTCCCCCAACAAAAAATAGTATAATTGGGGTCCAGTTCAGCCGTGCCTTTGAGATCTCCCCAGACCTGGTATCCTGCTGAGCTCTTCACGGCTGGACCGAAGAAGCGACGCCACGGTTTCGGTAGCTATAATACCCATTCCCCCCTTTCCTCCCTCTTTCCCTTGCTTTTTCCTTCTCTCTCCGGTTCCCCACTACACCAACACTCTTCTGTTATGATCTTCAATAAAATTGTACTGATTTCTGTTGCTGTAAATCCCCTGTGTCCTTGATGGTTATTTTTGCACCTTAAAATCCACCCCGTCATCCGTACCACTGGGACGGATCGGGACATAATTGGCGTCACGGGACAGGATTCTGGTAGCCAAAGAGATTTGCAGGGTCTGTGGAGTCTGTAACAGGAGAGAAGGGTCTCTCGCAGACTACACACGCCTAAAAGGCAAATCTCAAGCTCAATTGAGCACTGAGGCTCCGGAATTGGCACAAAAGATTTTTCGGTGCAAAACAGGGGTAACTGCTGAAACTGGGTGAACTGTACTGCTGAAACGGAGTAAACCGTACTGCTGAAACTGGGTAAACTGTACTGCTGAAACGGAGTAAACCGTACTGCTGAAACTGAGTAAACTGTACTGCTGAAACTGAGTAAACTATACTGCTGTATTTTTTTTTTGGTGAAACTGAGTAAACTGTACTGCTGTATTTTTGTGTAAAACTGAGTAAACTGTACTGCTGTCTAAAAAGGGAGGGGCAGACTTGAGAAACCAAATAGTACCTTTTAGACAGAACTTTGTCCCTCCACCTACACAGGGCAAGTGAGGGGTGGCACAGTGCTAGCTGAGTGGCTTCTTCCCTGTTGTAGGTCCTGAACCCCTCAAAAGAAACATTTGTGTGTATGTGTGCAGACTTTATCTCTTTAAATATCCAGAGAGACGAAGGGACGCTGAGAGTCTGTATGATTGTGTAACTTGAGTTCTGGTCCCTTCTCACAAAATGAGTGAACACCTCAGTCCCAAAATAAAGGCTGACTTCTACTCGCTGCTTGCTAAATACAGTGCAAAGCCGTCAGCTGGTGGAGAAACTTGGGCAGAGAACAATTGGTTTAATTTGGAAAATGTCATTGATAGAATATGTTCTCTGCAACATGAATCAAAATTCAAAATGGGCAAAAATAAGAACATTCTTTGCTCAGTTTTGGGAGCTTGCCTCACTTCAGCAATAGAAAACCGCTTGAAGCGGAGAAGTGAGGAGATGGTAATAATAGACTCCCTCCAAAATCTAGTTGAAATCCTGCAAAAACAGTTAAATGAGGATAGAAATGAAATTTATATGCTGAGAGTTGCTCTTAGGGAAGAACACACCAAAAACACATCTAAAACCAACCCCTCTACTGAGGAGGAAGAAAAGGAAACACCTGACATCAAACAGAAATATCCACACAAAGAACTTGAAGTAGCAAAACAAATCTATCCTTACAAAGAATCAGAAACAATTAAAAACTGTGGGGAAAACTGCTGTCCCCATCTGAGACCATTTATTAAAACTGAATAGAACTATATCAATGATGAAGATGTAGAACCACACATCACAAGAAAACAGACACCATTTAGCGCTACAGAATTAGCTAAATTGAAAAAGGAATTTGGACGTCTTCCCCAAGAATCAGAAACAGAATATGTTTTTCGGGTATCTCTCACTGGCGGAGACCAAATTAAATTAACTGAACAAGAAGCCAGTGGATATTGGGGACACGGTGTCTTTCTAATAACAGGAGAGAAGCGCGACTCCTGGTCTCTAACACAGCGTGCAGCTTTTTGGGCCGGGGGAATAAACCCGTTAGAAAGGGGCGACCCCCTGGCAATTGTCGGCACCCCCGACCAGCTCTTAGAAAGTGTACATAAAGCGGCATGCTTGCAAATGATACATGAGAAAAAATTAAGCCCTGGTTTTGAATCTCCCATGCAATTGCCTGTGAAGCCTGAAATAATGACCCCTTTAATTCGTGGGCTTCCAGAAACATTGAAACCAACAGCAATTACTATACAAAAAACTAGAATGGCTTTAAGCCCTGTAGAAAGACTGGATAGATTTCTCAAGAACTCCACTGACCCAGCCGGGTCTAGTGACTCTGATTTTTCACCATATACACAGACACCATCCTCAAATTCACAATCTAGTTCACCTGCTAACAACCGTAAAGTATGGACATGGGGAGAGGTCGCAGTAGATTTAATTAATTATTGTAGACAATATGGACCTGTAAAAGGCCTGGAGGAAAAACCAGAAAAGACAAAAGGTGTCCGGTTGATGGGAACCCCCAACCCCGGAAATGTAGAACCAGGAAAACAAATTTCCAACAGACAACGCTGGTGGCTCCTAGGAGTAAAAAAGGGGATCCCCCGAGATATTATGGATGGTTTACCACTTGAAAAATGACAGAAATTAATAAACAACTGGCAGTCTAGAAGACCAAACTCCCCCACCCAACCTAATGCACCGTTCCCCCTCCCTCCTCCGAAAACACCATACACTCCTTCCAACACACACAGTGAAACTATATCTCAGTCTCTCCCGCAGAACACAGCCAATGAGCCAAAGTTAACCCTTTCCCAGCTTCTTTCTCAGAATTTAGGCAGTGAAACCCTAGCTGCATCTCTTTTTCAAAACACTGGCAGTAAGCCAGAAAGAACTCTTTCGCAACTTTTTCCACAGAGCTTAAGCAACATAACTGCCCACCCGCCCGTATCCCAAAACACAAACAGTGAATCTACAGCAGCAGAGCTTTCGGGAAACTAATATCTCCGCCGCTTAAAGGTGAGCGAAGGGGCGGAGGTTGGATTTATTGACGAAAGCTCACGAAAAACAAAACAGGAGACATGTTAATCACAGCCATAACGGGCCCCAAAAGGATTTTGGTAACGTTCATAGTTGACACTGGAGCCCAAATCTCTGCACTAACAAATAAAGATGCCCAGGAGTGTGGAGTGGTTCCAACAAAAAGGAAATGCTGCGTTCTTAATGCTTTAGGAACCATAGAACCTATGAATGTTGCTTCAGTCAAAATAACACTCCCTGGATATGAAAATCAATTAGTTGTCAAAATGGTAATTGGGGACATACCAAATAATCTGTTAGGGATGGATGTCCTCGCAGGAAAGCAGTGGGAAGACTCTGATGGTTTTCTGTGGTCTTTCGGCGCTCCACCACTTAACATTAGGCTGCTTCAGACCGCACCCGCACTGCCTTACAGTAAAACAATCAATGTGAAACAATATGCTTTGCCTTCTGGGGCCAGGGAAGGCATCAAACCGGTTATCCAGGATTTGCGTGACCAAGGAATAATAATTAATACACACTCCCCTTATAATTCACCTGTATGGCCAGTCCGAAAGCCCAATGGCCAATGGAGGCTTACAGTAGGTTATCGCAGGCTTAATGCCAACACTGACCCTCTGACTGCAGCAGTGCCAAATTTAGCTGAATTAATAACATCAATACAAGAAAAGGCTCACACAATCATGGCAACAATAGATGTCAAAGACATGTTCTTCATGATACCTATACAGCCAGACGACATGGATGGCTTTGCTTTCACATGGGAGGGACAACAGTACACATTTACTAGATTGCCACAAGGCTACAAACATTCTCCAACCTTAGCCCACCACGCTCTAGCTAAGGAATTAGAAAAAATACCTAAATCTGACACTGTAACTGTTTATCAGTACATTGATGACATTTTGGTAGGAGGAGAGGAAATTGAGGAGGTGGGGGAACTCCAGCAGAAGATAATCTCACATCTGGAAAGCCTAGATTTGAAGGTTCCCCCGGAGAAAATCCAGAAGCCCTCTCAGGAAGTAAAATGTCTGGGAATCTGGTGGCGATCTGGAAGCACATGTATCCCACCTGACACTTTAACTTCTTTAGAGCAGATGAAAATGCCTGAAAACAAAAAAGACCTCCAGCAAGCCTTAGGACTATTAGTATTCTGGAGGAAACATATCCCAGACTTCTCAATCATAGCTAGGCCCCTTTATAACTTATTAAGGAAAGGAGTCAAATGGGATTGGACTCCTTCTCAGGAAGAAGCATTACAATTACTGATTTTTGAAGCCACTGCACATCAGGCATTGGGAGCCATCCACCCTACAGACCCTTTTCAAGTGGAATGGGGATTCGCCTCCTCTGGACTATCAATACACATTTGGCAGCGGGGTCCTGAGGGTCCAACAAGACCTGTTAGTTTCTTTTCCCGTGGTTTTAAAGATGCTGAGAAGAGGTACACTACCTGGGAAAAGGGATTGTTTGTTGTTAGCTTAGCTCTCATTGAAGTAGAAAAAGTTACAGGACAGCAAGCTATCATATTGAGAGGTCCCTTCAAGGTAATTAAAACTGTCACCAGTGGGACACCACCACCTGATGGCATAGCCCAAAAATCATCAGTCAGAAAGTGGTATGCCCAGATAGAATGCTACTGTAATACCTTTCCTGTCACAGAAGGAGCTGCAAAATTTTTAGCAATACAAGACACTGAGAGCCTGGACAGCGGCCAAGACAAACCTGCTTCTGTAATAAAGGTGGCACCACCCTTCTGGTCTGAGTTAGCAGCAAACTGCTGGTTTACAGATGCCTGCTCAAAACGGGAAGGGAAGACTTGGAAATATAAGGCGGCTGCCTTACATATTTCATCTGGAGAAAAAATTATTACTGAGGGGGAGGGCAGCGCTCAGGTTGGGGAACTCCTAGCTGTCTGGAGTGTTTTCCAACACGAGGCACAGAATACTTCTCCTGTCTACATCTACACTGATTCATATGCAGTATAGAAAGGTTGTACTGAGTGGCTCCCTTTTTGGCAACAGAATGGCTGGGAAGTCAACAGAATCCCAGTGTGGCAGAAAGAGAAATGGCAAGAAATCCTAGAAGTTGCTAGTAAAGGGAATTTCTTGGTTGGCTGGGTAGCCTCTCACCAAACAGACGGGAATCAGGCGGAGAATGGAACAACAAAGCTGATGAACTAGCAAGGCTTAGCCCCCTGAAAAAGGAAACAATCTCAGAGGATTGGAGTCAACTATTAGAATGGTTGCATGTAAAAAGACAGCACACGGGTGCAAAGGATTTGTATCAGGAAGCACATGCCCGTGGCTGGCCGGTTACCAGAGAAATGTGTAAAACATGCATATCGGCCTGCGAACAGTGTCGCAAGCGACTAGAAAGGCATCCTTTAGAGGATGACCCTCTGCATTTGAGGAAAGATAAAGGCTTGTGGGAAGCGTGGCAGGTAGATGACATTGGTCCTTTTAAAAAGTCAGGAGGTAAACATTTTGTGTTAGTAGGAGTGGAAATTGTGTCTGGATTGGTACAGGCTGATGCTTTTAAAAGAGCCACAGGAGATAATACAGTCAAAGCTTTGCAGGAGTGGTTTGGAACTTTTCCTAAGCCGCAGGAAATTCAGTCAGACAACGGGTCTCACTTTACTGCTAAGGTAGTACAAGATTGGGCCAGAACCGAAGGCATAAAGTGGACTTTTCACACTCCTTACTACCCTCAAGCTAACGGGATCGTGGAAAGGACAAATGGCCTTTTAAAACGATTCCTTAAGCCACAGAAAGCAAATTGGGACTGTCGGCTGTGGGAAGCAGTTAAAGGGGTAAATAGCAGCTGGGGAGTGAATGGCTGCCCTAAAGTTACTGCTTTCTACCCCACACCTCCAAGCATTATCCCCTCGCTGCAGGGTCCTGACGACCCAAATAATCCATCACATTACCCTGGACAACCTGTCCTAGTGGACCACCCCACGGTGGGCGAGGTACCACTTGTGCTGAAAACCCCTCTGAATAAATATGCATGGATAGCCTCTGACGCTCTTGGAAAAGAGCACCGCATACACACACGCTGGATAATCCCTTCCTTTTAACTCTTTTCTGCCTCTCAATGGCAGGATTTTTTGTTGCTTTTGCTTTTACAGGAGAACCCCGAGGGACATGAGAGCCATCTGAAACATGATACCGCTGCTAATACTTTTCTGCATCCTACCACAATTACATGGACAGCCTCCCGATGAGCAATTGTGGCCTGAAGCCACCATCCAGCACACCAATGTTCTTGGGTCATACCCCAAGGACCGTCGCCCGAGCTGGCGACCCTAGTGTTGCATGACTCCAAAATATACCCACCAAATGAGTGGAGATGGGACCAAAACGACTTGATCAGAACCTTAACGGGAACGGTTGGTGAGTCAGTAGTGGTAGCATGCAGAAAAGTGGAAGGAACCCTCCATGAAAAAGCCACCTCCATTATAATTGCTGGAAATTTTTTGGAGGCAGGCGGAAAGAATCATCTAGACATCCCTTCAGCAAAACTGTGCCCCACAAAGAAATGGGGGTGTTCTGAAGCAACAAAACCCCTCACTCTGTGTTGCCGCCAGGAACACATTGGTAGTGCTGTCTTAGGTCCCAAAACTAACAATGTTGCAATTACAAGACATTGTAATGATGAATCACCTGACTGCTGGTACAGTTTTGTTTTGGTAAAACCTAACAAAACAGCCTTTTCTAGGATATTTCAGAAAGACCTAAGAGAATATTGTGGCATGGAGCAGGTCCCTAATTTTGTCTCCAGAGAAATCCCCAAAGGGCACATTCACTCTGCTGCTGATGGCAACCCCATAAGCTCACGGACCAGTTTTCCCTGCAATGTGCCACCCTGCCTGGGCTTTACTAGGCCAGGACTAGACCCAGAGCTAAGCAAACACATGCAGCCAAGTGACATTGTGTAACATCAGAAGTTGGCAACCACAAGGACTTTGCTGTCAAAAGGTTACAGTTTGCACTGGGCCCAGAAGTGTTTTTCCCTAAGGCAAAGCACATTGAAAGGTCAAGTTTAAAAGCTTCAATTGACTATGAAAGGAAACTGCAGAATAATTTCTGGAAGGGCAGCATTGTCAATGACCATGCAGCACAACAAGAGCTGGAGCTGAATCCAGAATTGCCTTCTTCCAGCTGTGCAGGAACATGACACTGGCAAGCACTGGTCCATGGGAACAAATGATCCCCTAGTCTGGCTGAATGAATGGCAACCAAGGCTGCAGTACAGATTTGAGGAACCCTTGTCATGTGTTTGGCCTCCCAGTGCACATCCTCTGCAAGCAAGGTGGCAAACAACACAGCTGGACTGCTGTCCTGGGTAAATATACATACAGGTGACTTTTCCAAAGCAGTGCTCTTTTTCCAAGTGAATACGTGACCTCTTCTTACTATGAATTGTGATGAAGACACCTGGGAGCCAGGTCTGTGGGAGATGCAAAGGAGAAAGCTTGGAATTTGGGCACACCCTCTGGTTTCTTTGCTCAGGCGTGGTGAGCACAGAACACACCCAGGTAGAACAACCTTTGACTAGACAGATCTTTGGATCCATTGTCCCCCAAACATGTCAAGTGGGGCCAGTAACAATGACAAGTTGAAAACAGAACACAAATGCCACAAAGAAAACATGGCCAAAGAGGAAGAGGAGATTACAGTGAGGAAAAGGATGTGTGGAGACACTGGCACATTGAGTGAGCTTGCACTCCGTAATATCTCGGCTAGCAGGTCCTGGTCTCACAATCTCCTCTTGGTTCATTTATATTTATTTTTATTACTTTTTTCATCATCAAAATAAAATGTATACAATTAAAAATATGTCATCAAAATGTTAAAGATACAACCAAAACACATTAATTCAAAATACATCTAAAGATCAGAAATATGTACACTCTAACTATGAAGCCTAAGGCAAAATCCTATTCTCAAACACTCCTTCATACAGGCTGGCAGCTTCTTCCTGAGCTTGGAGGAAAGAGAGCTCTTCTGGATGGGAGGCGAGGACTCTGTGGGGAGGGAACATCGGAAGTGTCCAGAGGAAACTTCTCGGTAAGACTGACCAGTCAGATCTGCAAAGTGGAGACACCAAGTTTAACAGAGGCCACCCTGCAAACCTAAAGCATCTGAAGCTCCGTATCTTGGGACACATTTCCTGCAAATTCTAAATAGCTGCACAGGGAAACGCGCTCCTGCTGGCAGACACCTTGAGGCAGGCAGGGCAAAAGCTGAGCCTCTTCCCAAGAGCTACCACAGGAAACAGCCGGCCTCCTGGGGCTGCCCTGGGACAGCAGGGAGCCCAGAGCCCTGTGCTCTCCAGGAATGGCTCAGCTGCACATGCACCCTCCTGCTCCTCTCCCTGCCCCACAGCTCAGCAGCCCTACAGCTCAGGGGCACTGGCAGCAGCACAGCTCATTGCAGGGCACATGCAGGGCACAGCTGTTCCATGGCAATGTGCACAGCCTCTCTGGGCTGCACAAGACCTTCCTCCACCAGAGATTGGCCCAGCTCCCCTCACCTCTGTGTGAGGCTGAGCCATGCTCACAGGAATAGAAGGAAGAAGTTTGGTGAACTCCCACCTTTATCATCAACACATCTAATGGGTGTGGCACTCAGAGGTTTTTTTAATTGTGAGACAATTCTTTAGTTTTATTTTTCCTGGAACTAGCCTATGTTTAATTCATCTGAGCACTATTAAATTAGCAAGTCTGAAGGGAAAGATAGAAGGCTGCAATGATAAGAGGGGACAAAAGATTCCTTCTTGAGGCTAACCTTCTGTGAATCCACAGAAAAAACCCACACAGGTGTGACTGCTATTTCTGAAAACCACAAAGACCTCTCAGCCACCCAAGCAGGCCTTATTGGTGCTTCTATAGCACCATGATTACCATTCTCAGGGATGGACTATACAGCAAGCAGAGGAAGAATGGGAAATTCATCTGTAGTGAGACCCAAGGTTGATGGCCAAAGAAAGCAAGAGGACTTGCATCTCATGACCATGTCCAACCTGTGGTCAGTTGTGGCCACAGTCCCTGTCTGGCTGACAGTATGAGTGATTTGGCTAATGTCAAAAGGACAAAGCAGAGTAAACTAATGACAGAATGTTGTGATGCCATGGGTGTCTTGCAGGATCATCTGCAGCTGTCAGACACCTACTCTGACACAGAGCCAGCACTGACCACCACTGACCAGTTTTCCTGTATCTGGGCGGGGGGGGGGGGGGATTATTTCCATTTGGCTCTGGCCTTCCAGCTCCTTGCTATCCTCACCTTTTCACAGTTGTCTTTCCTTTTCCAGTAAAAATCCATGTTTGAACCCGTGCTTCTGCCTGCAGAAGTGTTGGGTTTGAATTTGGGAACGCTCTCAGAGCAGCCAGCGACGGGAGCTTGGCCCAGCCTTTGAACAAGGCCGGGTGACTCCATCGCCAGCGCTCGGCACAGAGAGGCAGAGCCAGACGCGTCTGCTGCCGCTGGGGCGTGTCAAGCACAACCTGCACCACCCAGCGTGGGGCTGCCCCTTGGACACGATCACCACGGTGCTCTGTTTCCATGGCTGCAAAAAACCCCACCCCAAACTCCATCCCCTTCCTTCCTTGCTTTTCTTTGCAGGGGCAGCCAGCCCTAAGCCCAGCCAGGCCAGGCCTGAGCGTTTCACAATGTTAGGAAGGAGACCTTTCCAAAGCTACTTTTCAAGGCCTTTATTTCTGAAAATCCCACTCTGGTTCTGGGGTGCAGCTTGTGGTGTGAGAGTTTGTTTATTTCTCTTACATCAAACCAAGTGCTGGGACACAAACAGTGGCACCAGGTCTCAGGACTCTCGCTGGCAGAGTGACCCCAGGATATGTTAGAAAGTTCTTTTCCCAGCCCGTCGGTTGAAGAAGGAGTCAGAGCTCTTCATTTCTCTGTCTCAAGGTTGTTTCTTGATCTTATCTATAAATTCTTTTCCTGCTTGCCAAGGATCCACTCAGCAAGAATGTCTGAGGCACTCTGCCTTCCTCCGGGGGTGGTGTTATCTTTTACTAAAACTACGTGTACAATATTTACAATTACTTTCCAATACCTATCACTATGTTAGACAGTGAGCTTCTAATCTAAGCAATCTAAAAGTGCCAACATCACAGCTGAAGATGGAGGCTAGGAAGAAGATGGAAAAAGGACAAGCATGCCCAAATCCTCCATCTTGGGACCCTCATTCTAAAAACCTCAAAAATCTATTTTTCACCCTGTGATGAATTCACTATCATAACACTTAAATTTTGTGGCTTGTATATCTTCATACAAGGTTGGTAATTGTTTTTCCAAGGGCTAAATCAAAGGCACAGGGGTCTTGGGCCTGTGCCAAGATCTCTGAGCCCCCTGGGCAGGGGCTCAAGTCCTCCAGGGCAGCCAGAGGAATTTCCTGGGTTCTGACACCGGGCAAGTGGAAGTAAAAGCAGCTTGCACTCCCCGGTAGATGACCCTAATTCAGCTGGCCAATAGCTGTAGGGAGCAAACTGACCATCCAAACGTTCCACTTTTGCTCTACTTCATTGTTCCAGGGTTTATTCCCTACTTTCTTTATTGCAGAGACACCAAAACCAACAAAAAACATGATCTGCCTCAAAACATTTCTGATCCTGGCAGTTCATGACAATTCAAAATTTTCTTCATGGAAATAGCACCATAGGCAGGTGATTCTGAAATACTCTCCAACAGAGACATAAAACAAATCATGCTTGATTTGGCAGAACTAAGCTGGCCATGGGCACCTGGGGTCTGATGCCTTTGCTGCATCCGCAAAATCTTTCTTCAAGTCTCATCTCTCCTATCTATTCAAAGAAGCTTTGCACTCTGCTTCACATGCCCCCAGTATTCAGTGGGCTCATATGATCAGTGTATCTGTAGGGTGAAATTGGCCATGCAGAGTTCTCCTTGTTGTTCAAGGGGTTTATTCCCGCTTTCTTTCCTGCAGACGAACCCAAACCCAACATTCCAAACCTGCCTCAAAGCAATTCTCACTTGGACTGTCCCTGAAAATTCCAACCTACACTCAGAGCGTTTCCCTGTTCCCAGGGACAGGCTCCAAGGCTGGGCTCTCACCTGCACGGAATGAAGAAGAGCTGCTGCCCTTGCCAGCGGCTCCAGGGTCTCACAATCAGTGCTTTGAATGCAGCTCTTGTACACACTCTGCCTCTCTGAGCCCAGCAGCATCCCGGCATCAGCAGTGCTGCTGCAGGCAAACATCTCCAGGCACAGCTGCAGCAAGGAGATTGCAACAAAGCCTGGCTGCAGGAGTCTCCAGCCTGCAGCAGCCCTTCACTGCGGCGGAATCATCTTGCGCTGCCATGGGGGAGCAAAGGGGGTGAGGGGCTCTTGCAGATGAGGGTCTCCTCCATGTGCTGCTGCTTGCTGGGCTGATACAGCTGCTGGTGCCCTGCGCCACAGCTGGACCAGGAGCTGTCTGGGAAAATAAACACTGCCAGTGCCAGTGCCAGCCACCCATCCCTGCCATGGCCCTGCCCACAGGGCGTCCTGCCTACCAAACTGCTCCAGTCAGGTGATGTCAGACACCATCAAAATACACTCAAACAATGCATTTCCACATTCTGTCAAAATCATGGCCATACAGGCCACGTGCTGGAGGCAGACTGCTGTTGGCAGAATGGGGGAAGCCCCAGCAGCTGCTCTCCCCAGGCTGGATGGCCATGGCAGCAGAGGCAAGTCTCTCACCGTGCCGCTGCTGTGGGACCCAGTGCTTTGCACATGTTCCACTGAACTCAGGCTGCTGCTACAGCAGCACCATGCCTTCACACGTTTGATAACAAAGAGTTGGAATGGCACACAGGACTGCCCCAAGAGCTACAAAAAAAAAAAAAGGGGGGGGATGTGGAAGGAGGCAAGTGAATTAGAATAGTTCATTCATTTTTAATACAAGCATACCTGGATTTAAGCAGAGACAGGGCTAATCCTACTGGGGACTGGTTTGTAAGCCTTGGCTCTAGCAATTCCCACCAGTCTGTAAGCATTTTTCAGTAGAAAGGGGTAGATAAGTTTTACAGCACATGCATGAGCAAGTCTGAGCCAGAACTCAAAGTACAGAACAAATACTCCCAAATCAGCACCCATGGGGAAAGGAAGAAGAAAAGCAGATGAAACAAGTGCCATTGTGGCTGAATTGCCTGCATTTATCCCATGGTCAAACCTTTCTGTACAAAAGCACCTCAATTCAAACACACAGCTTAAGATCGAGGAATTCAAGTGTTTTGAGAGCATTTAAAGCCTGATTCCTATTACTTTCAAGGAAAGGTAGATGCTAAATTCCTTAAAACACACAAATGTGGGTCTATTTGGGAGTGCATCCTTCAAAAGCAGGAATGGAGGTTTAGAATTGCAGAACTGTTTCCATTGGAAAAGACCTTTAAGATCATCGAGTCCTCCAATAACCTGGGACCACTAACACTGCCAAGGCCACCAGCAAAGCATATCCCAGGAAATGTCGGGGATGGGACATCCTCCTTGTCTCCTTTGTCTCCCCAGGAGCCCCTTGGAAAGAGAAATGCCCACACAGGCTTTATCTGACTCCTTCCCAGCCAGCCTTTCCCTCACTCCTGGGTCTCATTTGCTGCACAGGCTTTACCAGCTCGCTCAGCTCAGAGGAGCTGTCAGAGAGAGAAAACGCTGCCCGCTGTGGGGCTGTCTGATCCCTGTCTCATCTTGATTCCATCTGCCCCGCTCCCTCCCCCATCAAAGAGACCGAAGGATGCCCCCAACCCCACGGTGCTGCACCAGATCCCGGGCACGTTCCCTCCTCCGCTCCTTGGTGGCCCCGGGGAGGCTCCAGAGCCCTCCCTGTGTGCGGGACAGCTGCTGCAGCACCGCTGCGCCTGCGTGCGAGCAGCGCCACGGAGCGGCTGCGCCAGTTCAGAGTCTGAAACGGAATGCTCAGTGCACACAAATGACAACTGGCATTTCAGGGCTGGCAGGAGAAGCTAAATCCATCTGCTCGGTGCCCTTTCTAGCCATGGCCACACTGATGCAATTGCAAGAATTGCCCCTGCCCAGGAAGCTCGCAGGTGCAAGAGAGCAGCAAAAGCCAGGTGTTTCTGAGGTGCTAGCTGCCAGTGCCTCAGGTTTTCCTTCAAAGTTCTAAGGGGTTTGGACTATTTTACCATTTCAACACTTTGTGTGCATCCCTGTGAGCGAGTGAGCACCACAAACCCTCTCCGTCAAAGCCTGAGGTACTCCCAGAGGAGAACTTGTTCATGCTCTTTCTCCTGGTGATTTTATAATCCCGTGCAGACTCTGATAGCAAAGCCGTGCTGGTGAAAAAAGATTGACCTTGCAATCCTAGGGCACTTTCTGAGTGGGTGTTTGAATCTGCTTTTCCAGGCCTTGGGCTGAGCACGCTGAGGCCGAGGCCTGGGGCCCTCCAGATGGCGCCGGGCAGCCCCGGGGCAGCGGCGAGGGGCGGCCCTGAGGGGCGGCACAGGGGGCGTTTCCCCCGAGCGGGCGGGCGGGGCGAGCGGCGGGGAAAGGCGCCCTGGGCACAAGGGCGGGCACAAGGGCCCGGCTCTCTGCAGTGCGGGGCGGCCAGCGCCAATCGCTGCTCCCGGAGCCGCTGCCAGGGCCGTGTCTCCTCCCGCCGCTGACCCTGCGCCTGCAGTGCTGCCTCCGGCTCTGCCGGGCTCCCCGGCGCGGACGGCAAGGACGTGGACACGCTGCAGCAGGGGCCCAGCAGGGACACCGAGATGGTGCCGGGGCTGCAGCTCTCTCCTGCAAGGAAAGCTGACACAGCTCGGCTTCTTCAGCCTGGGAAAGAGACTGAGCCTTGATCGAGCTGTGGCCTTCCAGTACCTGAGGGCAACCCACAAGAAAGCTGGACAGGGACTTTGTACGAGGGCAGGCAGGGACAGGACAAGAGGAGAATGGATCCAAATGGAGACAGAGTAGGTTTAGGTAAGGGATTCAGAAAAAAGACCCTCCTGGAACAGGCTGCCCAGAGAAGGTGTGGATTTTGAGAAGAGGAAATCAGGAGAAGAGTCAGAGGGAGAGAGAGATCCACAGTCGGCCTTGAATCCAGCACCATCTTAGCTGCTCTGAGCTCCAGGGCCGTGGGATGTGTCATCGTTTTCATATCCAAAAACTCATTCAGTAACAGGCTCCCCCTCCCTGCATCATCCCAAACTTCACCTGTCTTGTTTCACACCCCACCTCCCCAGTCCCAACCCCAACCCATCCCACCCCTGCTGGACATCAAGACCATGGCCCTGCCCAGCTCGGGCCGGCCGATGGCGGCCGGCTCCCTGCGCGGGGCCCCAGGGAGCCACACGGGCGGCCTCGGCCTGGACATGGCCCCGCAGCCTCAGCTGCCCCGGCCAGCCTGGAGCATCTCCCCAGCACCCACAGTCACTGCTGGGGCCAGCCCTAAACAGCACGCACGGGACACCATTGGTGCCAGAGCGCTCAGCAGTGAATTCCAGAGTCATCGAGGTGGGAAGAGACCCTGACGCTCACCAGTGCCACTGGCACCCTGGCAGCACCATCATCACCGCAAAACCACGTCCCCAAGGGCCACATCCGCACAACTCCTCAACGCCTCAGAGACAGCGACTCCACCGCCTCCCTGGGCAACTTCTTCCAATGCCTCACCCCTCTGTCAGAGAAAAATTCCTTCTGATACTGAACCTGAACCTCCCCTGGTGCCATCAAAGGCCATTTCCTCTCATCTTGAAAGGATTCCGCACTGGTCCTTTGGGATTATATCCCTGAAGAATGGGCACAGATGGGAGCTGT
This sequence comes from Diglossa brunneiventris, assembly GCA_019023105.1. Lineage (NCBI taxonomy): Eukaryota > Metazoa > Chordata > Aves > Passeriformes > Thraupidae > Diglossa > Diglossa brunneiventris. The sequence continues at coordinate 17,501 of JAFCGX010000571.1, read as the reverse complement.
TGCTCCATGGATGTGACTGCAGGGCTTGGACTCATACCATTCTTCCAAAACAAATTAAAGTTGAGTTTAAGAAATAGTAGTAATAAAAAACAAAAAAAAACAAACAAAAAAACTTACACAAAAAGTAAATTTAGTAAGACTCATAAGAATGAGAATAGGAATTGCCTCATTGCCTCCTTGTCCCGGCTCAGCAGCCTGGCAGGGCCCACCCCATAGTCCTGCCCCTGGCATTGCCCATCCCCACATCCCAGTGCCCTGGAAGGGCCCTGAGCAATGAGGGAGGGACAGGATCTGCCTGGCCAGGGGCTGGGGCTCAGGCCTTGGCCCTTTGCATTCCTGAGACACATCCCCACCATTTCCCTCATCCAACCCCTGGCACTCAGAGCAGCTGAGGAATGGAGTCACATCCAGGGGTGTCCCAGGGCTCAGGACTGGGGCCAGATCAGTGAAATCTCTTTATTGCTGATCTGGGTGAGGCCATCGAGGGCACCCTCAGTCAGTTCCCAGGTGAGCCCAAGCTGGGTGGGTGTGTGGCTGTGCTGGAGGGCAGGAAGCTCTGCAGAGGGATCTGGCCAGGCTGGAGCCATGGGCCCAGGACAATTGGATGAGGTTCACCAAGGCCAAGGGCTGGGTCCTGCCCTGGGCTCACAACCACCCCAAATCCTGGCGGTGCCCTGCCCTGATCCCCACAGCCTGTCCTGTTTCCTTCATCCCTGCATTGCCAGGGACTTTCTGGGACAAGGGAGCTCTGCTCTGGGGATGGAGGGAGGTGCAGGTGCCACCATTGGAGTGGGAACCACAACTCATCAGGTTTGTGTCCTTTGGGGCTCAGGAACTGGTGACACTCAGAGGCACAGCAAGTTTCTCCTCATGGCCAACAGACCATAGTTGAACAGGACACAATTTAATAACAATCATGGTCTTCCCTGAGCTATGTGCAATGTCCCAGCAGTGTCTGATGAGTGCACCATCCACAGGTGATTTCCATACTAAAATTAATTTTAGACAAACATGGTTCTGTGATAGATATAAACACAATTAAGTTCTTGTATCAGGATGCTCATCCTGGAGTGGGGGCAAAAGAGCTCAAACAATTCCTGATTTGCAAAGCTGCCAGTGGTGGATAGAGAAGGGCTTCAGGCTGCTCTTGGTGTTGGGTAAATGCTGAAAGCAGCCTGACTCATTTCATCTCCTCATGCCCTGGCTGATCTCCCCTCTTTCCCCTTCCCCCCCACCATGGCTCTTGTCTCCCACCAGCCCCCTGTGAAGAGCCTGGCTCTGTGTTCTCCATCCCCTCCTGGCTGGCACTGCCAGGCTGGGATGAGGAGCCCCTCAGCCTTCCCTGCTCCAGGCCGGACAAGCCAGCTCCCTCAGCCTCTGCTCACAGCCCAAGGGCTCCAGCCCCACCTTGGAGGCCCTTCCCAGACCCTGCTCCAGCTGCCAGATATCTTTCCTGCCCTGGGGAACCCAACCCAGGCACAGTGACCTGGATAATCCACATCCTTGATGTCCTGGTCACACAGCCCTGGCTCCTTGTCCCCTGTCAGGCTCTGGGGTGGATCCTGTGGAACATCCTTTGGTGGAGGCTGTGGCTCCAGGTGGGCCAGGGGGATCCTGGGGGGACAGGGACCCTGCTGGGCATGGACAGCATTGGACTTGTTGGGAGAAACTGTGAGGGGGAGCTGGGGCAGAGTGACCAACCCAGTGACCTCACAGAGCCCCTCTGGGATGTCACAGCTGCTCTGGGATGTCACAGCCTGCTCTGGGATGTCACAGCTTCTCTGTGATGTCACAGACCATTCTCTGATGTCACAGAGCTGCTCTCTGATGTCATACCAGAGTCTGTGATGTCATAGTCTGCACTGTGATGTCAGCCCTCTGCCCTGTGATGTCACAGCCTGCTCTGTGATGTCACAGAGGCAGTCTATGATGCCACAACTGCTTGATGACCTCACATAATCCACTCTGTGATGTCACAGCCCACTCTGTGACCTCATGTTACCAGATGATAAATTGTCTCCACCAGCTGAGCTGACACCTGGAGCTTGTCCTGCAAAACCCCAGGCCTGTGGAAACCACACAATGCCCATTGTGTGAGAAGGGGAACTGGAAGTTCAGCAGCCTCAGTGTCCTGCCAGCTCAGCCAGGCCCACTGGAACATTGGGGCCCATGACCACCAGGGACCACCAGAGAGACCCCAGGACAGAAGAACACATGGGTTAAGGGGAGGGGAAATATGTTGATTTTGAGGAAATGATTAGGACATGTGTGAAAAAGAATAGAAAATCACCAGATTTGCAGATGACACCAAGCTGGGTGTGAGTGTGGATCTGCTGGAGGGTAGGAGGGCTCTGCACAGGGCCCTGGACAGGCTGGATCCAGGGCCCAAATCCAACAAGGTGAGGTTTAACAAGTCCAACTGCCGGGTCCTGCACTTTGGCCACAACAACCCCTGCAGCTCTACAGGCTGGGGACAGAGGGCTGGAGAGCAGCCAGGCAGAAAGGGACCTGCAGGGACTGGTGGACAGCAGGCTGGACATGAGCCCGCAGTGTGCCCAGGTGGCCAAGAAGGCCAATGGCTCCTGGCCTGGATCAGGAATGGTGTGGCCAGCAGGAGCAGGGCAGGGATTGTTCCCCTGTGCTCAGCACTGCTTGGGCAGCACCTCGAGTGCTGGTTGCAGTTCTGGGGCCCCCAATTTAGGAAGGACATGGAGGGGCTGGAGCGTGTCCAGAGAAGGGCCACAAGGCTGGGGAGGGGTCTGGAGCACAAGAGCTTTGAGGAGCAGCTGAGGGAGCTGGGGTTGTTTATCCTGGAGAAGAGGAGGCTCAGGGGAGACAAGGCGGTGTCAGGGCACAGGGGGGACTTGATGATCTCCATGGCCTGTTCCACCCTGCTGATTCTGGGATTCTCTGAAAGAACCCTTGGAGCAGTGGCAGGAGGAGCCCTGGGCCTCCTCTTCAGGAGCTCCAGCAGCCCAGGTCCCTCAGCTTCTCCTGCCAGCCCCAAAGCCCATCCTGTCAGTCCTGCAGAGCCTCTGCAGCTCCTCCTCATTGCCCAGAGCGCAGCCCCAGAGGCAGACACAGCAGCCCAGATGTGCCCCCCTGGCCTGGGCTGCCTCTGGCAAGGGAGCAGCACCAGGCACTGCAGGAGCCTGCAGACAATTCCTGCAGCACTTGTAGGATGATCCTGCTCCCCAAGGGACGTTCCCATGGGGCCAAGGCAGGAACTGCAATGGGGAGTGGGGCCAGAGAGGAAAGGGCAAACAGGGATGGGCTGTTTGCAGGGAGGGAACAGGGCTGGGCAATAGGAAGACATTTGTATCAGGAAGAGGAAAGAAAGCAAAGGTGAAGTCAAGGAAATGCTGAGGGCAGTTTGGGGGTGGCTGCCAGGCAGCCCTGGCTCTGAGCAACAGCGTCTGCAGTGGGACAGGAAACTCCCAGCTGATGGCAACAAACTTTCTGGCTGACTGCAGAGGCCAGGACAAAGCTGAGTGGTTTCCCTGCCATTCCCCAGCCCTTGCTGGCCCCAGGGCTGATGGCATTTGTGCTCCCTCAGGTTCATGTCCCACACAGCAACAGCATGGGGGTGCTCCCCCTGCTCTGTGCAATGCAAACAGGGACTCCTGAGCCAGTGCTGCTGCCGTGTCTGCCTGCAAGGATGGGGCACCTGTGTGAGCTGGGGGAGAGGCCAGGGCTGCAGAGGGGGGATGTTGTTGGCAGCTCCATGAGGATGCTCTGGGACTCTGCCCTGGGCTGTCCAGCGCACTGGGGATGGATCAGCCCCTGCTCTGCTGCTCCTTCCCGACTCCCCCAGGGCCCTTGCAGAGCCCCAGCTGTTCCTGTCCTCAGCTGCCATGGCAACCCTCAGTACAAAGCGGTGCCAGGGCTGTTCCAGGTACAATTGCAGTGACACTCGTTGGTGCCACCAGGTGCCATGGCAACGGCCACGGGACCCGAGTCTTGGTTTGGTGCCATGGCAACCAATGCCCAGACCGTTGTGATGGTTGGTGGCCATGGAAACCTGCCCTGGGCCCCTTGCTCAGGGGCTGGTGTCAGTGCCCAGAGCCAGAGGGGATCCCTTGCTGGGGCCTTGTGCCATGGCCACCTGCCCTGTGCCGCGCTGGCCGCTCAGGCACCAGGAACCAGCAGCCAACGGCACTGCCAGGGCCAAAGGCCAAAGGCCAGCCAGACAGAAAGGGGCAGGGCTGGGCACTGTTTCCATGGCAACCGTCACTGGGGGTGACACCTGGGTCCACTGTCCTGGCAGTTGCCATGGAAACCCCTGGCAGGCACTGAGGCACAGCCCCTGGCACTGAGACACTGCTGGGCGGGTGCTGAGCACAGGGCTGAGCACGCAGAGATGGTTTTGTTCTTGCTGAGCTGCAGCACAGCCAAGGCCTGTCCTGCCCCTCGTCCAGCCACGCTGGGGAGGGGCTGGGGCTGCGGGGGAGCTTGGCAGGGGACACAGCCAGGACAGGTGACCCCAACTGACCCGGGCATACCCCACACCAGAGGACATCATGCTCAGTGTATGAAGGGGGGGAACAAGGAGGAAGGGGGAATTTTGGAGTGAAGGCTTTTGCCTTCCCAGGTAACACTTAGGCAAGAGGGGGCCTGTTTCACCAGTGGGCAGGGTCACTACCAAAGACACAGACACCAACTGAAGGAATTGTCATTTATATCATGCACAGCTGCAAAGAATTACAAAAGGATAAGCTCAGCAAAGCACATCATCATTAGCAAAGAATTACAAATGAAGCTCAGCAATCCAGCCAGTCATTACTACCAAAGATTGCCTGTAGTGATTCAAGAAAGATCCATCAGCATTTCCCCTCAGACTTTACCACCACCCAGACCCACACATCAGCTGGGGAAGCCAAGGACTGCAGAGCCACTCCCAGACACTGGGAATTCCTGCAGGTGCCTCCACCTCTGCAGGCAAGGAGGCTCCAAGCCTGCTGGGAGAGGACACAGCTTTTCCACTGTTAAACAAACAAGCTGACATCACTGCTACTGTGGCAACATCTGTTTCATTCTCCTCATTGGTTCCTCCCAAAGCCTGGCCAGGGCTCAAGGAGGAGCCAAGGGAGTTGACTTTGATCCTTCAGCCCCAAACAAGGCCAGATGGGCCTTCTCTGGTTTCTCAATACAGAAAGATAAATCCATGTTTTATCAAGGAACACATGCACTGATCATGTTGTTAATACTGCTTCCACTAAGGAGTGGATACAAATATAACAATTTGGTTGGAAGGTTCATCTAGAGGTGAACTTTGCCTCAGGGCCTGTTCAGGCCTTGGTACTTTGATCAGTCCTCAGACCTACAATGAACTACAACCTTCCTAACCATTCTTTCAATAACACAGTTTAGAATGAGATATTAGGCATAAAGGCATCTCCTCTTGTGCTTCAATTAAATGCTGTTTAATTTCATTACTCTGAGCTATTCACGTTCCTTTTAAAACATGCCTAAATAGTTGCTGCTATTCTCTGGTATTTATCAAATGCCTCTCTTTTCTTGAGACTGTCTCTTTTAAGACAAGTCTCAATACTCCACTTCCCAGCACAAAGCATCACAACAACTCTAACATGGAATGTCAGAGTGCACACCAAGTGCACACACTGCAATGATGACAGGCACTGCCACAAATGCATGTCACAGCAGCCTCCAACTTGGCAGCCATGAAGCCAATCCCAGCAAGAAGAATTTCTTCTTTCTGCCACTCTTCTACTGCTCTTTGTGTCAAGGTGATTCCTGACTGTTGGCCTTCAAACCCATCACTGAGAGCAGTGCAACATTCCTGTCCCATGACAGCCCAGGCTCCTCCTTGGCCAGCAAGCAGATAATCCAAGGCCATGCGGTTCTGTGGAGTCCCCAGTTGTGTTTGTTGGAGCTCACAGGATGTGCTATTGGACATTTGAACAGCATCATTTGCTACTTCTTCTAATAATCCATTCAGCTTATTCATGTCAACTCCACAGGACGGGGCAGCACACGTGGGCACAGGATGAACCAGAAACTTTTGCTTGCTGAAAGCCAAGGCACTCCTTGGGGGGAAAATGTTCTCTGGGCCCCAACTCTTCCTTGGGGTTGTTGCTGAAGGACCCGAAATGGTGGCCCTGCAGCCAAGAGGGGTGTGACACTGACACCGAGCAGCTCCAGCACCCCAAGTTCTACTGACATTGGCAGTGATGGAAAAGCACAGAAATCCTCTCACACTGTGGCCTCTGCAACTAGAACAGGGTTTGGTTTCTCCTGAAGGGAAATCTTAGGGAATCCTGTCCAAGTGATCATTGTATTCCTGTGTTCTCTTTAACCGTCCCTTCACTGACAGTGACGAGTCAGAGCCCATGGACAGAGTTCTGGCCACCCCACAGGGTGGGCCCTCCAAGGGAACCCCATTCCTCCCAACTCCAGCTGAGAACACACCCAGCAATTGGTGACATGCAGCACTTTGGCTACCCTGATCTTTACATTTTCATAACTTATCATTACATTTTGATGACTGACCCTTGGTGTGAAACACTAGAGGTGTTTGTGGCAGACAAAGATTCTGGCTGACTATCAAGGTACACTTACAGACATCAGTAGTACTTTAGTGACACCGTTCTTCGTTCTTTTTTCTCAATCTCATTCAAATTAGGAACAAGAATTCTGTTGTCCATGGAGCTGGCACCTCTTTAGTTCCAGAAGAATGCCCCGAGGCCCTTTGCTGTTCAGCTTTACCATGTTGTCTGTGGCTACCAAGGCTTGGGGGGCCCTTTCCCCTCTGGCTGGAAGGGGCCGGGTCCCAGTCCCTGAGGGGCACCCAGGCTCCTGGATGGAATTCCTGTGCAAGTCCCTCAGTGTCACAGCAGCCTTCACATGGAGCCCCGTGGATCAGAGCATTTTCCAAAGGGGCCCTTGGGGCAAACAGGGACATCTGCTCTGGCAGGATGTGGAAAACAATATCCTGTCAGATCTACTTGTTCTCACACACAATCCTTGGCTGCAGGGACACATTCCCATTGTTCCTGCCCAGGTTTCAGGACTCAGAGTTGTCTTTCCTAGGAGCTGTTCCTTCAGCTGCCTCGGGAGGGCCTTTTGGCCTCTGGACCCACACTCTGGCTCCATTATTAGGGCTGCTGGATGCAAACCCTTGATCTCCACAACGGTGGTGACTGGAGGTGGATCTCCTTTTTTTCAATCGTTCTAAAATTGCAATATTGATAATTGTGCTACCCTGTCATGGGGTTGAATAATCCAATCTTGTTCATTATTGTTTAACAGAATTACTGTAATTCTCCTGGATATTCTGCATCAATTTCTCTGCCATGACAGGAACACTTTGCAAGGCCAAGCTCCAAGGGAGCAGTTACCAAAGCAAAGTGTCCTGGAGGAATCTGAATTCCTGTTCAGTATTGATAGCTCTCATTTGCTTTGAATTTATCCTAATGAATTCAATGCATGAAGGCCCAGCCCTGCAGCCTCTGGGCTGGCCCTGCCAGGGGCCAGCACACAGCCAGAACGATTTCCCAGGCAGCCCAAGTCTCACTGCCCATGGCTGGATTTGCAAACTGGGGGCAGCCGTGCACAGCCAGGGGGTTTCCATTTCCCCCGTGGGCCATTGTTAAGGGCATGGAGCACATCTGGGAGATGGGTTCTCCATGGGCAAAGGTTCCCATCTCCTCCTTTTCAACTGCTCTTTTAACAACCCTTCACCCTTTCACCAATCCTGCAGCTTGTGCATAGTCTGGTACATGAAAAAGCCTGCAGGCTTAATCACTGTATTTTTCACAGGAACAGACAAAGCACTCTGCATCACAGTATCAGCACACCCTGTAAAAATCGCCAATTTCCTCCCTTCCTCCTTTTTTCATTGTATACAATCTCACAAAGTTGACCACTGACATCAGGGTCCTGGCCAATCCTGTTCTGTAGGGTATTTAGTGTTACATCCTGAGGAGCCAAAGATACCAAATTAGTAATGTCAGCACTATTTCACATTATTATATATGTACATATGATATAGAAATATAGATATAGATATGTAGATATAGACATATATATATATAAATCTATAAATATAAACATGAAGGTCTTATTATACTATAAATATGTATATGGTTATTTATTATATTGATATTTCACTTGCACAAGTGCATCTGAGCTCAAGATTAAAACCTCTTCTGTTGCTCCATGTGGGAGCATTCCAACAATCATGTTCCTTCTGAAGGTGCTGTTTCCAACGTACTCTCAACAAATTCATCTTTGTCTGCCCAAACCCACAAGGTCTTTCCCTTTTCCATGTGCAATTTTTGGATGCCTTTGAAGACATCCAGGGCTGCAGCTTCTTTTAACCGACTGCCCCACTGCTCACACGGGGCTCCCACCTCAGCCCACTCCAGAGCCAGGGAACTCCAGGGAAGGGCTTCCCATCTGGGAATTTCTGATGGGACTGATTCCTCACATTTACATTGAACAAGGGACATTTTGTTGTCATCTGGCCAGACTGTGCCAGTTTTGTTTTACCAGTGGGCAAAGTCAGCACCAAAGACACAGACTCCAACTGAAGGAATCAGTGTCATTTCCTGCAGGTCAGAGCAGCAAAGAATCACAAAAGGAGCAGCTCAGCAATGCACCCAACCATCCCCACCAAAGATTGCCTGCAGTGATTAACAAAGATCCAGCAGCATTTACCCTCAGCCTTTACCATCCCCCAGACCCACACAGCAGCTGGGGAAGCTGTCACAGCCAAGGGCTGCAGAGCCACTCCTGGGCACTGGGAATTGCTGCAGGTGCCTCCAGCCCCAGGTGAGGCTCCAACCCTGCTGGGAGAGGGCCCAGCTCTGACAGTGCTGAATGAACAAACTGACAGCACTGCTAGTGTGGCAACATCTGCTTTCATCCTCCTCTTGGCTCCCTCCCAAAGCCTGGCCAGGGCTCAAGGAGGAACCAAGGAGGTGACTTTGACCATACAGCCCCAAACAAGGCCAGATGTCAGATTTCATGGCCTTGTCTGGCTTCTAAATACACAAAGGTCAATCCATGTTTCACTAATGAGTGGCTACATCTATCACAGTGCTAATGACCATGCATATTTCATTAGTGAGCAGATACAAAGATAACCTTTGCTTGGAAGGTTCATCCAGAGGCCACCTTTGGCTCAGGGCCTGCTGTTCAGGCCTCACTCAGGGCTGGTGTCCAGGCCTTGGCACTTCAGGGACGTGGTTTAGTGCTGGGCTTGACACTGCTGGGTGAGCGGCTGCACTGGGTGAGCTCAGAGGGCTTTTCCAACAGAAAGGATTCTGTGATTCCATGATTATATCCACTGCATTCAGCTGGGTCTATTTTAGCAGCATCCTTTGCTCCAAAAGTTCCCTCTTGCCAGCTCCTGTGGCCTGAGGCTGCAGCTCCTTCAGCTCCTGGTGCTGAGCTGCTCATGCTGAACGAGACGACTCGGAGAGAAGAACACAGTCCATCCAATTCCTTCTGGGAAACGCAGAGGGGAGGCTGTGCCAACAGGAGCATTGTTTGCTGTGGCCTCCTCTCTGCCCTTCACGCCCTTCAGCGCTTTGAACCAGCCAAGAGCTTTCTCCAAGAGTGCAATGGAGCAGCTGTTCCTGCTCCCGGGCCTGGCTCTTCCCAGTCTCTGCCCTTGCCTGCTTCTGTCCCTCTTGCTGTGCCCTCTGTTCCCCCAGGGCTTGCTGGCTGCTGCCCAGGACTGTGGCACTGGCACAGATCCAGTGCTCCAGAGCCTCCTTTCTGTGCCCTTGCAGCTGCCTGGGCACAGCAGCCTTTTCCATCTGGAAGCTCCCCATGGACAGGGAGTGCCCAGCTCCGTTCCCTGCACAGCCTCCAGGAGCCCAGGGCTGCCATCTCATGTCCCTGCTGCCACTGGGGGCTCCCAGGTGCCTCAGGCTGCTGTGACACCGCTGCACACGGCAGGGAAGAGGGGCAGGGGCTGTGCTGAGAGTCAGCTCCATGTGTGCTGCTGCTGCTGCTGCTGTGGGGTCATTTGTGCAGGCCTGGCCCAGAGTCAGGGATCAGATCCTGCCAGTCTCTTCCAGCCCTGGCTGCTCAGAGTTTGGCCCTGGAGCCTCAGGTGGCCAAAGGCAGCTGCTGCTGCTCCCTCTGTGTGTGCCCGTGTTCAGCAGTGCTGCTCCATCAGTCTGTGCCCAGCAACGGGGAAAAGCCTCAGCCCTGCAGGGCCAGGAGCTGCCGGGCTCTGCCTGAGCAGCTCAGCCAGCAGGAAGGGAGCTGCTCCACACGGGAACCAGGAGCAAAGGACATTCCTTTGATAGGACGTGTTTTCTATTTAAAGGAAAAAAAAAAGAAAAAGGAAAAAAATAGGTAAATTGTAAAAGATAAGAATAAAATCCAAGTGTTAGTGAAAAACATAACATAATGTTAGTGAAAAAAAAAAAACATAAATGCAAAGTTACATTCTTTGCATTAAGAGGTAAATGATCTTTTTAAAAAGAGAACTCCATTATTTCCATTGTAAATGTGCTGATGGCATGGATCCATCTTACTGACCTCAGCAGCCTCTTAAAAGATTCTGGGCTTTGTTTCCAACATTGGTATTTGAAATTGTGGTCGAAGCAAGAGGAAATTGCTTTGTGCCCTTCCAGCTCCAAGCAGGACTGGGAATGGAAGCTCTGTCAAACCCCAAATCCTTTAGAAGATGACTTCCTTGTCATCCTGGTAATGAGCTGCACATTCCCTTTGAAACTGTCAGGGATTTCTTAGAGTCACAAAGTCCCACTGACAGCTTTTGCTCTGCTTTGGCAGTGCAGAAGGGCAATTCTCCATCCAGCAGCTCCAGACTGCAGTGCCTCAGGAACACGGCCCACTCGCCAGCTTTGGCCCACTCGTGGCACTTCTAGAGGAGGAAGAAAGTGCAATTGCACAATTCCAGCCAATCAAGAAGGAAGAATGGGACAGACAAAACACCCTGTGCAGATCCAGGCGTTCAGCTGGGACTGTGGAGAGTTTGGGTCCTTGCCAGTTGGATGTGTGTCCCCAGCTGCAATCTCTGGGCCTGCAGCAGAGTCTCACTCACCTGCCAAAGCAGAAAGCTCAGGCGCTGTGCTCAGAACGGGCTCGTCTGGTGCAAAGCTGTCAGAGCAATGTGAGGGCAGAGCCAGCCCAGCTGGGCCCAGGGCTGAGCCCAGCAGAGCCCTGGCAGAGCCCAGAGCAGCCTCAGCACCCGCAGAGCCTGGCTGCAAGGAGAGAAACCAGAAACCACCCGTCAGCTGAGGGCTCCTGTCCCCTTGTGCCAAGGCCTGCGGTGCCCAGGCCATGCTGGCTGTGCCCAGAGCTGTGCCCAGAGCTGCCCATCCCTGCTGCCTTTGGCAGCAGAGCAGGAGGGCAGGACATGTGCCCAGCCTGCAGCCAGCCACGGCACATCCAGCCCTCAGCAGCTGCCCAGAGCGGGATGCTCCTGTGCTCGCTGCCAGCTGCCAAAGCTCTGATCCCACCCTGCCAAGCACACAGGGACCCACCTCACGCCAGCCACGGCTGCAAGAAAAGCTGCTCCCAAAGCACGTCCTCAGCCTTCTCCAAGGGCACGGCCCATCCACGCCACAGCTGCTCCCAAGCACTTCCCCATCCACACTGGAGCACCTCGAACGCTTCCTCTGGAAAAACAACAACACATTATTGAAAAGAGATTAGAGACAAAAAGGGAAAACAAGAAAAACAGTAAAAACTCTTATCTCTGTCAGGGCCTTGAGGAAGGCCCAACTCCTACATGGTAGGGGAAAACCCAGCCATGGGTGAGGGAAGCCCACACTTTCTCTCTTCCCCCTGCACTGCCCCCCAAAATCACGGTGATCCCAATGCAAACAAGGGCTGCTTATGGCCTCTGACAGCCAATTGCTCAGGGCTTGCCAGCGCCCCAGCCCCTCAGGCTCTGCCCCAGCCCGGCCAAGCTGCCCGGCAGCAGCGCCGCAGCCCCACAGCAGCTCCAGAGCAGCCCCATCCAGAGGCACCTGGGAGCCCTCAGCAAGGCAGCCAGCAGCACACGGGCAGGAGGACACGGATGGCGCTTCCTGCCTGGCACAGGCCTTGTGGCCATCTCCAGGCACCGCTCTGGCAGGATCCCCGCAGCTCCGGCCCCTGCCCAGCCCTCTGTCGGCAGCACAAAGGCTTCAGCAGAACCACCAAAGGCCAAGGGGCTTCTGGCCATTTCCCCTTGCCCACTGCACGCCTGGGCAGCTGGCTGAGCACAAGCACCCTTTTCCCCTTCAGGGCCTCACCACCCCTCAGCCTGCTGTGCTGCTGAGCACAAGCACCCTTTTCACCCTTTCCTGCCTCTTGCCCTGCAGACCCTGGGCAGCAAAGAAAAGCTCCTGGCAGTCTGTGTACCATAACACATTCTAGAATTGATTTTTTTACAGTAATCTACAATATATATAATAATAGAATTATATACTCTAGAATTTATTTATTTACAATCTAGATAAAAAATGGAAAAGAAGAAAAGAAAAATCTTCAAGAAAAGGAAAATTACCCCTGGCACAGGTTGCCCCAGCAAAGACAGCCTCCCAGATCAGCTCTCCTCCTAAGTCATCCGGCAGAGCAGGCAGCCGAGCCCCGACAGGCGAGGCCGAGTCCTCCATGCCCTGCGCAGCTGATCTTGCAGCCTCTGGATGGTGGAATATCGCCCACGCTGTATTGCCAGGAGGACATGCAATGTTTCAAGTGCCAGCTGCGACACGGCACTGCTCCTGTCCTTCGTCAGGCGTTCCAGGGCTGCAAGAGAGAGGAACAGAGGCACGGTCAGAGCCGGATCTGCGGGGAGCCCAGGAGAGCCCCCTGCAAGGGCCATCCCAGCCGGCTCTTGCCATGGCCAGGAGGGAGCAGGGAGCAAGGGCATCAGCCCGAAGCTGCTGGCCACCAATGGCCCACGTGGCCCCGAAAGCTCCGTGTGCTCTGCCCACGGGAGCAGAGCCCTCCGCAGCCGGGCAGGGCTTGCAGCTCTCCCCCGCCAGCCCGCGCTGTCAGCCCGCTGCCCTCACTCACCTCTGCAGATCAGCTGCAGCTCTCGCTGCTGCCCCTCAGGTGCCGCCCGGCCATGCCTGTGAACACAGAGCCTGTCACGGCGCCAGCGGCACAGCTCCCTGCCAGCGGCGCTGCCGGCGCTGGGGCCACACGGGCTGCTGGCCCGGCAGGGCTCAGCCCGGCCCTTGCCGCACGCTGCCCGCCCAGGGCACGGCTGCCAGAGGGCGGCAGCAGCAATGGCCAGGCCGGGCGGGCTCCACGGCGCCGGGCCCGGCTGGCGCTGCCGGGGCAGCAGGCGGGGCCGGGGCCGAGCTGCGGCGGGCCGGGGAGGGAGCCCGGGCTCGTGGCTCACCCATGAAACTGATGGCCGCCTCTCGCAGGGGCTTCTGTGGGCTCTCCACGTAGCGCAGGGCCCGGCGCACGAGCTCGGCCGCTGGGCTCCTGTCCTCTGCCAGCTGCAGAGAGCGGCAGGAGGGAAGGGTTGGCGCGGGCTCAGCCCCTGGGCCGGGCGCTGCCTGCGCCCAGCCCCGGCCTCCCCTGGCCGCACAGCCCTGAGGCGCGGCCAGCAGCCGCTGGCGCCGGGCTCCCGAGGGGAGGGGGCAGCGGGCCGGCTGCTGCCCGGGGAGCCGCGTGCGGGCCGGCCGCAGCCCCGCCGGGCCGGGGCTCCATGGGCACCCGGCTCGGGCCCACGGGAGCCTGGAGAAGAGCCCGGCGGCCTCTGGCTGCAGCAGCGGGCAGGGGCACAGCTGCCAGCCCCGCACACTGAGCGCGCCCTCAGGGGCCTTCTCCAGCCTGAGGCTGGGGCTTGCAGGCCGTCCTTACCAGGAGCTCAGCGAACTTCGAGAGTTTCTCTTTCTTCACAGTTTTTTCAAGATCTGTCCTTTTCAGGAACTTGACCGCACAAAGCAGCGTTCCCCGAGAAGTCTGGAGAGCAGCAGAGACGCGGAGATGGCCCCACAGCTCAGGGCACAGGAGCCGCAGCCTGGAGGAGGCTGCAGTCCAGCAGGCGCAGGGCAGGAGGCAGCCGAGCCCCTGCCAAGGGGACAGCAGCAGCCCACGAGTCCTCACCTGTGCCACACGCAGATTCTCATCATGGCAGTGGAAGAGCAGTGGGAGCAGGCTCTGACACACTTGTGTCATCAGGGGCTTTTTTCCTTCTTCTTCTACAGCAGACATCAAGGTGTGAAAGAGAATCATGGAGAGCTGCTGCACCTGGCTATCACCCTGTAGAACAGGAAGGCAGCAAGAGCTCAGCATCAGCTGATTCTGGCCCACACTGGCGCAGGCCTGCATCTCCACAGGGCACCGAGTGTGCGGCAGCAGCCAGTGGCCGTGGCTGGGGGCCAGAGCCTTACGTTGTCAAAGAGTGGCAGGAACAGCTTAGCCAGGTCCAGGGCCACGGGGCTGGGTATCCCGGCACCATCATCCAGGAAGAGATAGCCCAGTAGCATGGTGGTCATCCTGAGCAGGAGCTCATGAGCCTTTCGGTCAGGCTCGCCTTCTTCGGCCTGTGAGGAAGGCAAGTTTGTGAAAGGCCACCCTGCTGCCGCAGGGCCCAGAGCCAAAGGCCTGTCCTGAAGCACTCGGGCAGCTGAAGCGGGAGGCAGGAGAGCTGGGAGCAGCTGCCCCAGGGCCCGAAGCCCAGGCAGGGCCAAGCGACTGCGTTGCCCAGCCCCACGCTGCCTGCACGGCTTCAGCCACTGCCCCCTTCTCACCAGCGGGGAATGGTCCCTGAGATGCTGGCTGCAGTGTCTGCGCGCTCCCTCCGCAGGTGCCTTGGCAAGACATCCATGATGCTGTCCCTGCATTCCCTCAAGTCCAGGCGCTCGAGGCCCTGAAAGGCACAGGCCAGTGACGGGGGAGCCGGCCGGCAGGAGCCCGGAGCCGCACAGGGCCGGGCCCAGGCAGCAGCACAGGGGCACGGGCACCGTCCCAGGCGGCTGCGGCGACCAGAGGGCAGAGAGCTGGGAGGCAGCTCAGCCAGGTCATGCTGGCCTTCAGGCTCACCTCCGCAAGGAATGCCAGAGCAAGGAAATCCCAGTAGGCATCTTTTTGCTGAGCATCTCAAGGAGGCAGTCTAAGATCCTTTTACACAAGGGCCTGGAGGCATGGCGCATCTCCCTGGAAGGTGGAAAATGGCACTAAGACCCTGAGCAAGGGGGGGAAGCCTCTCCCAGCACTGACTCACACAGTTCTTGTCTTTCCCCACCACCCTGCCAGGGGACCTGGGCCCTTTGAGATGTGGCCGCTCCTGGGCACCCTCCTTTCCCAGCCTTTTCCAGTCTGCTGGCTGTCCCTCGTCCCTTTGGCCCACAGCCACGGGGACCGTGTGGGACAGCCCGGGCACAGGGCACAAATGCCAGGAGCAGCAATGGGACAAGGGGGGTCTCACCCGGCCAGCAGAGCCACGGCATAGTGGTGGGTATCAACGCAGAGCAGCGTGTCCCAACCACGCTTGCCTTCCATTGACATCACCACGTGCTCACACTGGAGAAGGCAGAGCAGGGACTTCAGGGTCTGCACTGCAAACCTGTGTGCACAGCAAAGCCCAGGTCACACTGACAGCACTGGCTCCTTTGCGGGCCACGTGGCAGGGACAGGAGGACTGGCATGGAGCACCTGTTGGGGCTGGTGGCAAGGCCGTGCTCTTCCTGGCATCCCTTCCAGAAGTTTCGACCTCCTCTGGCATCTCTTTTGTGCTGAAGAACACTTGGAAGAGCAGATGCACAAATAGGTGGGGGGGAAATACGGCTCCACTACACGTGGGACAGGGGGCTCCTGGAGGATCTTACACATCACCACGGTTGCCTGCAAGGGACAAAGCCCCCGAGACAGCGCTCAGTGCCAGGTGTTCCGTGTGGCAGGGCCCGAGCAGGGCAGGGAGAGGCCGGAGAGACCCTGGCAGGGGGAGCACGGGGCCTGCTGGCCTGAAGCTGCCCGGCCAGATTTCAGGCCAGCACCTGAGGCAGGGAGATGCAGTGGGGGAAGGAGGATGGAGAGCTGCTGGAGAGGCGGCCTTGGGGCCAGCAAAGGCCAGTTACAGAAACTCACAGCCAGGCCAAAGACAGCCGTGTGGTCCCCATCGGAGGTGCACGTGCTGCGCTCTGGCCAGCTCCCCAGCACATCCAGGAGTATCAGCTGCACTGGCTCCGCAGTCCTGGACGAGCACATGATGGTCTTCCACATGGAGATGGCAGCTCTGCGGGGTTAGAGCTCTGTCTCAGGGGGGTCTCAGACACAGCCGTGGCCTGGGCATCCCTAGGGGCCCGGGCTGACCGCCGGCTTTGCCTCTGCCCACTGGCCCTGGCCAGCAGCAACCAGGCAGCCCAGCCCTGTGGGGACAGAGCCCTGAGGGGCAGCAAGGGAGCATGGCAGCAGGCTCGGGCTGACGTGCCAGGGCTGGGAAAGGCAGCAGCCAGAGGGCCCTGGAACTCTCTGTTGGTCAGACACCTGGGCCAGGCGGTACAGGGTGATGGGCTGGGGAGGCCTGAGCCCTCTGGGCAGGTGGGCCCCATACCTGTCACAGGACGGGGCTGGCCACACGCAGGAGCGTCACCACTGCGTCATCGGGTGTGCTTTGGTGAGATTCAGCAGGCCTTGTCCAGCTGTGCTCAGCAGAACCCATTGGCCTTGAGCCATCGGTGAATGTACCTCACCATGGGGGCACCTGGAGAAGGCACGGGGACACTTGGAAGCTGCCAGAGGGAGCAATGTCCCCAGGGTCCCAGAGAAGGGCTTCCTTGCCAGCGCACTGCCGTGGCCTCAAAGGCTCCCAGGGACAGCAGGCGTGGCTGGGGAAGCTGCGGGACTCATGGGGGAATTGAAGCCTGGCCCCAGGCTGCTTACTTGTTCTGGCGGGCAACACCCTTCTCCAGGAGCAAATCCAGCAGCGCAGCACTGGTCTCATGATTGAGGAGCTCTGAGCGTGCTCTGAGCCCAGTGCCCATGGTGCTGGTCTCTTCCTGCCCAATGCTCCTGATGAAGTCGCAAAGGAGCTGTAGGAGAAGGGCAAGAAGCCGGGGGTGTTGCATGGAGTGCTGCACACACGGTGCTGGGCTGAGCGGGGACAGCAGGCCCAGCCCAGGTGAGGGTGGCTGCAGTACCTGCGCGGTTCTTCGGAAGCGGCCACGGGTGCGTTCCTGCTCTTGGTGCGCTCCAGGGCTGCATCTGGCAAAGAGCGAGCGCAGCCAGAGCTGAGGGCTGCGGGAGAGGGGAGAACACAGCCCAGCCTTGCTCCCCAGGCAGGGAGAGCCCCGGGATGCTCCAGGGGGATGGAGCACGGCCCCTGCGGGGTGTCTGCCCGGCCCTCTTCCGTCCTGTCCGTGGGCATTTCCCAGGGCATGGCAGGCATGGCAATGGCATGGTACGGGACGGGGCCAAGTTGGATGCAGGCTCCAGCCCTTGCAGCCCAGCTCTGCCACTCACCCTCCTGCGGTGGATAGAACGGCAACCACCTTTTCCGTCTCCTGTGCTGGGGCAGCTCCAGGGCCCTTCTTCCTGCTCCAGCCAGAGCA
>JAFCGX010000570.1:0-92489 GCA_019023105.1 Diglossa brunneiventris | reverse complement strand
CTCTTCCCTTTTGGGGAAGTCATCTTTATCTTTCCTCCCTTACCTTAGGAAGAGTCTTTAACTAATCATATGTACTCATTTTGCAAATTGTAATCGCTTTGCGTTTTAGCATGATAATCTTTGTCTGACTTTATACATTGCTATCTTATGCTGCATGCTGAACAACACGTTTGGTTTGCCTTGTCTTGGCTTTGTTTTTTTTTTTTTTTTTTTTTTCAAGAGCTACACCAGTAGGTCAGAGGGAGCTCTGAACTTACAGTTACTCTGCCATTCTGGGTGATTTCTTAAAGCCAAAAAACCACATCAGTATACGGGACTTTATTTCATTTACTTTCTTATTTTAAAACAGCATTAACTGCAATAAGGTATTATATATCTCTTTATTTTTTAAGCTGCTTTTACTGGCAGATTTGTCTCAGTGAGCTCCTCCCAAAAGGGGCTAGTTCAGGAACTTCTTTGCTCTGGTTAGTTCTCATTATCTCCTTCTCCTTATGCTATCTTGTTTCTTCTTAAACTTCAAAGTGTTTTTTCTCAGTTTTTCTTCACACACAGACTTCTAGGTGGCAGGTATCAGATGTGATTCTCTACACATAAGCTTTAAGATCTCAGGTTCTCAATTGGCTTGATCAGGAACTTTTAATTTACACTTAAGACACAGAATAGCAATATTAGCGCCTCTCGCAAACTCTACATTGCACATAAGGTGCTAGCTTCTCAATGCACTAAAAACTCCTAGGAATTGCTTGCAGGCTATCTTGTTTATCACTT
This sequence comes from Diglossa brunneiventris, assembly GCA_019023105.1. Classification (NCBI taxonomy): domain Eukaryota; kingdom Metazoa; phylum Chordata; class Aves; order Passeriformes; family Thraupidae; genus Diglossa; species Diglossa brunneiventris. The sequence continues at coordinate 91,721 of JAFCGX010000570.1, read as the reverse complement.
CAACATTTATCATTTAATCTCTACGGCAGGTTGTTCTCAGTCTAAACTTACTATATTACTAGCTGAAGTCTCATGAACTCATTCATCTTTTTTATCTAAACTCTGTTTTACAAAATCTCAGTATTTTCTAGTTTTCTTCTTGCACAATTTAATTAAAGCATTGTTTTTACTGACACTCACTTTACTGCCTTGCAAAAGGCTGAGCTTGTTATAGCAAGAACTATGATATGCCTACAAACACAGACACACATACACCACGACCCCCCCCCCCATCTCAAATTCACTAGAGTCAGGGCTTAAATTGCTGTGGGGGGAGAATTCTTGGAATTCCTTTAATTTGCTTTACTACAGTTAAACATAAATCACTATACTATAGTTCTTCTGTGTAAAATGCTACACTTGTTGCAAACAAAATCTTAAAATGTCCACAAACACCACTATACAATCCGAGAATCAAATTACTACAATGCGGGGGAAGAACTACACAAAATCACTGGGAAAGGGCATATCTCTCAAAGTGCTCACTTTTCTCAACACAACACAGCATACAATAATTCAGCATTTACTCACATCAGCTTTTTCTGGACACAATCAAAATAATAGCACACAGTAAAGTTCAAGAGATCAAGTCCAAACTACCAGGGCGAAGGAACTCTCTGAGCTCGTACTCACGGTTAAAATGTGCCAAATCTACACAAATCACTACATTTAAACACAATAAATATCTTCACTGACGTTTCTCTACTTGTTCCACTTCTCCACAGGGCCACTCTCTGCTCTTACAGCTTGCTGCAGCATGCACTTCAAGCTTCACTTGGCCGCTTTAAACACGGGTAGAACTCACCTCTCTGTGCCATGGGTGAACTCACTTGTTCGCTCTCTCTTTCATACGCCACACACTCGCACGATTACAAACACATTAACATTAACTACACAATGCATTAACTATACAATGATAATGTCTGGACACCACACACACACACACACACACACAGGTTCACTCGACCCACCCCCAGGTTTGCTAGCGGTCCGCTCTATCAGACAGTGAACCCCCGTCTCTAGTCTAGCTGCTCTATCAGCTGTAACTACAGGCTAAGCACCCAGACGTCTCTGAGTGACTTATTCAGCTGTTTTATCTCTCTTTTCCCTTGGGGACCCTTCAATACATACTGTATCCTCTGCACACCAGCAGGTCTTTGTCTGTCTCCACAGGAGGCAAGCTGAGACGAGCGGAGCTCTTCTGGGAAAATCTCGGGGTGCGCTTTGGAGATCTGTCTATCTTTTCTGCCCTTGCAGGGGACAGAGACGGTCCCATCTGGGTCGCCAGAATGTTTTGCAGAGATAATCAAAACTCCACAACTTTTGTGAAAGTTGTAAAGCTGGTATGTTTATTACAGCGCTGGACGCATGTGGGAATCGTTCCCCTAAAATGACATGCATACTTCTGGGAAATTCAGGTCCCTTTTTATCTTCTTCTCAAATACATATGCATACAATTTCACAATAGGTTCATACATATTCATTTTTACGAATTTCGCATGACATTTGCCGCTAGTTCTTCTTTATCAGAAAGAATTCTTAGGTCAGGTTGACCTGCTCTCACAGCAGTCTCTCTGTCTCTCTCTATCACCCTCTGTCTCATCCTCCCTTATCTCTGTCCTTCACTGAAGCAGTTTCTCTGAGCCTAGGCTTTGCAGTCAGGCTAAATAGCTATGTTTTCTAACCACAGACTCAACTCAAAAATGTACATTTTACTTAAATCAAAATGGATTTCTACCCAGGAGAATTTCCACTCTGCTTCAGACTTCCCCAGGAAACACAGTTAAAACCTCTTGTGTTTCCATGTCACACATGGCACCGCTCGGAGAACATTTGCCATCGTGACCTCTTCCTTCCATGTACAGTGCTCTCACCACTGCGCATGAACCAGAACTGCTTCTAGGGTTCCCCTTTTAAGGATACTTCACCCAGTTCCAAAAAAAAGCACAGTCTCCTCATTTCTGGGACACCTGTCCCCCCCAAATTCACCCCCTGGGGCTGAGGGGTCTTGAGAACAGAGATCTTCTCCTTCTTCACTGAAGATCGAGGGCACTAACCACCCTCCTCGCCCGTCATCTCTGTTCACACACTCCACATCACATCAAACTCTCTTGGCTCCAAGCCATTGCCTCCCCTCAAATGCAGACTCTGTGTCACAGGAAAAAAAATTGCTTCTGTCTATGGCTATACAAGAAAAATCCAGCCAAAGGCCACTCCATCATCTCCTCCCACCTAGGATTCTTCTCAACTCTTCTGATATCTTTCACTTGCACGGATTTTCATCACACTTGCCTATTTCCTCCCATTTCATCTCTATCTCTCTTCTCATTCAGATCCAGGAGGATCAGTATTTGTAAGGTTTCCATCATCCAAGAAAAGGGTTAAAATCTCGGGCTCTGCCTGTCCAGAACTCCCACGCTGCCCTGCCGGGCACCTTCTCACTGCACCCTCACTGCATCCCCCCCTTCTCCTTTGGCCGTGCTGCCAGCACATGATATCAAATTTCAAGGTGGTACAAGCACAGGCACAGGCTCTCTCTCTCTCTCTGGGGTGGGGCTGCCCGATGCCTCTCAGTGTTCCTCCACCCTTCCATCCTGCAGGGGCCTTCACCTCCCTTCTCTGTCCAAGGCTCTGGCCTACCTCACCTGGCCACATGGCTTCCCCTCCCCCGCCCAGCCCGCAGCTGGGCAAGGGAGGTCTGACCTCTTTCACCGACCGGAACCAAGAGAGCTTCCCCCGGGAGTTCTCTGCTTTTAACTCCTGTGTTCTCAGAGGCGTATCCATGTCCTCAGTGGCCACACCAGGTGCCAATATTCAAATCTGAGCACCTATTGGTTTGACCACAGCATCCCAAAAAAACTCACTTCCTTTTCAAACCAGGACATTCTAAAACCTCTAAAACAAGTTCCTCATGTACTAATCCTTTTCCATTTGATGTAAGTAATCTTGCTTTCCAAATTTTTTAAAGGTATGTACTACTCTAAAGGCATACCTTGAATCAGTATATATAGTTCCTTTATTTTGTGTTAAATATTCTAGTGCTCTTTTTAAAGTATATAATTCACAAGTTTGAGCTTACTACTTTAAGGTTAGTTTCCCTTTTTCCATAGTTTGCACGTTTTTCCCATCAACTACTGCATACCCTATATTTTCTCCTTTTGCAAGGAGTTGTGTTTCTGTTAGCTAACATAACTCCCAAAGGGCTATTTTGGGGTATCTTTGCTAGCACACTTTTATTCCCTTTTTTTTTTCCCCCTGTATCCAACTTACTGGTTTTCTGTCCCATTTTTCAAGATCTTATCTATTCATCCCCGGCCTCAGTTTCTCACTTTCACTAGCAACCTGAATATCACTTTCTTTTGACAACACACACACACACAAAAACCCAAACCTTTTGCTCACACTACTTTTCAGTACAATACACCTTCCTCCAAGGAGATATAATAAAGCTTAAAATAAACAATCTACATTACATATACTTTCATTCGTCTACATTCACTCACTTTTATTTCTCATTCACTTCCACACATTCTTTCACACCCTCAGGACACAAAGCAGACCCCTGTCGCCAGAGAATAGTGGGTCCCTGTGGCGCTCCCTCTCCTTGCGGTTGGCCTCTGGGTTTCAGTACCACTGGGCCTCCGGGAAGGGCCCTGACTCTGATTGCCTCTGGTGCCCATTCACCTGTGAGACTGTGTGTCACACTCTTTAGCCACGGCTCTCTCCACACACCCTGGAGAACAATGGCCTGTTTGCGGGTCACATACACCTCTTTCCACTGTCCCCCCCTTCCCACCCGCCTGGGAAGTTGAGGCTGATTTTGTGTTTGACTCACTCTCACACACACAATGAGACAACAATAAGGTACCTTTTACTTTCAAATCACCTATTACAATTTTAGGTGTTACTGGCCAGTCCCAGTGCTCTTGGACATCCCTCAACCCAGCTGTGTTATCCAATCCCAAATGCTCTTGGGCATTTTCATCCCTCAATCCAGCTGTGTTGTCCAACCCCGGATGCTCTTGGGCATATCCTCAATCCAGCAGAATTTTGCTCAACCCTGGATGCTCTTGGAATGTTAATCCCTCAACCCAGCAGGTTTTAATTCTGGGTGCTCTTAAGCACTCTTATCGCTCAATCCAGCAGAATTTTTAGGGGCCCCTTCAACACTTTTTATGTTTTATTTTTTCCAGTGGATTATGCCAGGAAAACCCTCGGCTTCCTCTCTCCAAGGGGTCCCACCCCTTCCCTGAGACCCAGTCTCAGTTTCCCCGGGGGGATTCTCTCACTCTTTTTTTATCACTCACTTCGTCTCTTTACTGGCCGTTTTTCTCATGAAAAGACAGAAAACGCAGTGTGGGAGGCTCATCACCCACTTGGCAGGTCTGGGATAAGCAACCTGCCTCTCATTCACACACACTCTTCCCCCCCTTATCCGCCCCATCCAAACTTACTGTCCTTTGTCCTTGGGTCTTTGTGCTTTGTGTACACTTTAGACTTAGGGGCTGTGGTTTTAGGGAGTCCTTTCCCTTTTCTTTGTTTTATTGCCTCCTTTTGTCCATTGATGCAACCTGCATCTGTCAGTCACAATAGGGGAAACAGAGTAAGGCTGCCTAATAGGGCAGGGCGCGCCTTCCTCACCCTGACTCTCCTAAGGCACTGGCAGGGAGGTGTTAGGAACCATCCTCTGCTACCATAGTTGAGAAAAACGCCAATCACTTTTTTTTAGAATTTTAAAAGTTTAATAGTAATAAAATGGTTATAACGAGAGTAATAAAATGAGAGTAATAAAAATTTGGACAAATGGGATTTAGGACAATACGAGACAATAAAAACAAAGAGTTACGGACAGTCTGGGTACCTCTTTTTGGGCAAAATAAGCCGAAAAAGGACACACATTAACAGAGGATTAACCCTTAAAAACAATAGCCTGTTGCATATTCATACACCTCATACATGATACATAAATTCCATTCAAACAAAGGATTCTGTCTGGTCAGTGTCAACTTCTTTTGAATCCTAACGGCGTCTTCAGGGCTGAGCGAGGTGGTAAGAACTTGATAAGAGAGCAATAAATTCCTTTTCTCTGAAAGATTCAGGTGTCCTGTGGCTGCTATCTCGTGCGAGTCCTCTCTTAAGAAAAAGTATCTTACATAGCATAGTTTCTATTTAACATTATGTTATAACCTAAAACTATATTTAACACACTACTTAAGAAAAATAATACAGCATAACTTTCTAACATAACACATATAATATTCATTTTAATATTTGCAAAAAGCCAATCATAAAATATGCATTTTTCACACTATGATTCTAAACCACCTGTCATGGGGAGGGTGAATAATCAATCAGGTGGGAGAACGAAAAGGGGATGGGGAGAGGGCTAAGAGGCAGAGGGAGTTGGGGAAAATTGTGAGAATTTGGAAGGTGGACAGGAAGTGAGAGAGGGAGATAATGGAGGGAAATAAGAGGGGAGGGAGAGGGGAAGAGGCACAGGGGTGTGGGGTTGAAGAGAAGGGCAAGAGGGGGAAAGTAGAGAGAGAGTGTTGTGGTGAAGAGGGGAGGGGTAAAGGAAAAGGAGTGTTGGGGGTAAAGGGGAGAGAATGTGGTGAGGTGCAAAGAGGGAGGGGTGGGGGAGAGGACAGAAGGGGATTGGGAGGATAGGGATTTGGGAGTAGAGAGGGAAGAGGGTGTTTTGCACCAGGAGGTGCTTGTTCATGATGAGGCTGGCAAGAAAAGCACTAGGACTCTGTATAATTTAAAATGCTATTTATTAGAGCTTAAACTTTAAAGAGGGAGAGGATAGTATAGATAATGTTATGTTCCTTCAGACGTTGGGAACCCTGAGATGTGCAGCACTGAATGGGCCTCTGATCAGGGAGCAGCACACTGTAAAAACCCTGTCTGTAGAAAGGTGTCTTGGGGTGAGTTTATGATACTCTATTCCTGATCATCTGCTTTTTGCCCATAAATGGTTGCTGTAGCTTTAAGGTGGGTCCAAGGGAGAGGGAAGCCTTGGGACTTCTTGTGTGGGTTTTGTTCTAAGCCTCAAGCTTGGGCATGTTCAGTGTGGGGCGGATGTGTTGTTACTTAGCTAGTTTGTTCTTTTGTTAGCTTAAGCAAGAAGTTTCTTTTTCCCTTTCCTTGCCCTGGAGAGACTGCAGCAGCAATCCTTCGGTGGCTTTTGTTTTTTTTTCTTGAGCTGTTTGGCTTGGTTTTGGTCCAAGATCAGGCAATCACCAGGAGACAGTTGACTGGGACCTGTGGGGAGCTGCAGAAACCACTCCGCCTGGCCCCAGACCTTGGGAAAAGCTGAACCAACTAGAGAAAGGACACCCAAATCCACCAGCTTCATCTGCTGTGAGGAGGAGACCAATGCTAGAGGTTCAACAGGTTCCCTGTCTGTTTTGCCCGAGCTGCTGTGTGAATTTTTTTTCTTTCCCTGAAACAAAAGCCAGGTGCCATTTTGTTCCCCCTGCCAGGTAGCCAGCTGGTTTGTTTCTTCCCCTGGCATTTTGGGATTTTTTTTCTTCTGCTGTGGGTGGGGGGGTATGTGTGAGGGATGTTATGGATAACTAAATTTGTTCATTAAACGGAGAAAGAAAAACTTAACCGTAGTTTTGCGAAGCCTTGTTTAACAGGAAAGGCACCAACCTTCGATAAGCACAACAGGAAATACCACTCAGAAACAAATCCGTTCGCCTGCAAAAACAGGAGGATCGATATCACCAGGAAGCAGGAAAAAGACCCCTAGCAACAGCCCGGAGCAGGAGACATGCATGCAAGAACAGAAGACACGGAGAACACGTATGCAGGAAGATAGAGTGAATAAAAAGGGACTCAAAACCTCGGGAAGGCGGCGAGCTTTGGGGAGCGAGACTCCCGGCCGCCCCAGCGCTGGACCCTTGCTTATCACTGCTTGCTAAATAAAGCAATTTGTATTCTAATCGAATTGGCTCGAGGAATTCTTAATTGGCCTAGAGAATTCACAAACCTTACATATAACAAGGGGGATAGGGTTCTGACGGTTCAATATCTAGTATTTATTATTTTTTTTTCCTGTGACATGAGCCCACTTTGTTTGTCAATAAACAGTTAGTGTTTTTTTTTTTTTTGCTTTCACCCACTGGTATTCATTTTCTCATTGGCAGAAAGGGGTTGCTGAAAACCCTTTTCTTTAGAGGAAACACTCATTCCAGAGCATTTTCTCCTGAATTTGTCTCTAAACCGAGACTAAAGGGTTGCCCCATTTTGGTCATTTGAGCTCTTTATAAGGTTTTCTTACAAGAAAATAAATCTGTTAATTTCTACTGTCAAACGGAAAGGATGTTTACCTGAGAACTCGCTGCTTTACTTTCAGGTCAAGGCAAGAAAATGCAGGGATGTAATCACTGGTATCAGGTAGAAGCTGCCTGCAGGCTCCCCTGTTAGAATAAGCTAATGATGCCCGAAAGACAGACTGGAAATAAAACCCCATAGACCGGTGTCTATAGAGCAGGTATTTGTTTATTGCAGCACTGGAGGTGAGGGGGATTTCTCCTCCTAACTCACCCACCTTTGTCAAGTGCTGTGGTATAGTTATACAGTAGGTATTCCTTAGTGTTACTATGTCATTATAGTATCATATATGTACTGGAACTAATTTACATAGTATGATCTCATGGTTATTAGATAGTTCTTTTGCACTGTGCTTGCAGCTTCCCAATTCGGAGGTCTTTGATGAAGTTTTCCAAAGTCATCTTTGCATCTGAACTTTTAAACTTTGCCTTCGGAGCATGTGCAGTTACAGTGTTCCTTGGTCTGTCAGGTCCTAACCGGCCTAAATTCTTTATTTTGTGGCTAATTGGCTTGACATTTGCCAATTTTTCATTAGTACAATACTTATCTATCTCTAAAGCTATCCACCTGGTGATTTTTTTCTTTTTTTTTGGTCTATTCAGCATTAAGCAACTAGTTAACCATATACTAGCCATTACATTGTATAGAAAGTTATTTATATCAGGTTATATAGGTATAAAATAGCTATGATTCAGGTTATATTGCTATCAGGTTACATATCTATATATCAGGTTATATTGATATCTTATAACTCAAGCTATATAAGCACCTTGTAAATTTGACCTAAGTTATATAGGCATCACTAAGTTTATCCTATGGCTAAGGGATGTGTGCAGCACAAAATGCAGGCCTGGGCTTACTTAGGTTAATTGTTATGTTGATCACTAACTCCTGGATGTACAATTATCTTCTAGTTAGGATCATTACACCACCATGCACACCTTTGGAAGTTGGCATTTTGTTCTGGGTTTTCCATTTTAATTGACAATGTTGCATGTATCTTGCAGCACAGCACAAAGCCCAAAGGCTGCCCCAGTAATACTGCATGGTCATCATAGTTTAACCCCAGCAAGCAACTAAGCGCCACACAGCTGATCATTCACTCCCCCAAAGCAGGATGGGGGAGAGAATCAGAAGTGCAAAAGTGAGAAAACTTGTGGGTTGACATAAAAACAGTTTAATAATTGAAATATAATGTTAATGTAATCGAAAGGAAAATAACAGACAGAGAAATAAAAACCCAAGAAAGGCAAGTGATGCAAATGAAAACAATTGCTTATCTCCAATTGACCAATGCCCAGCCAGTCCCTGAGCAGCAGCTCCTCCACCAACCTCCCCCCTAGTTTTTATTGCTGAGCATGATGTCATATGGTCTGGAATAGCCCTTTGGTCAGTTGGGGTCAGCTGTCCCAGCTGTGTCCCCACCCAGTTTCTTGTGCACCTCTAGTGTACTTGCTGTCTGGGTAGTGTGAGGAGCAGAAAAGGCCTTGGTTCTATCTAGAGTGCCACTCAGCAATAGCTAAAACATCCCTGTGTTACCAGCACTATTTCAGGCACAAACCCAAAACGTTGCCCCACACTAGCTACTATGAAGAAAATTAACTCTATCCCAGCTGTGTGAGTCAACATAGGCAGGCAGCTGGGACAACCACAAACTTGCAGTTAGAATGCACACAGTAAATTTTTTTCCCATTACCTTGCTAACCTGGGGGATCCCTGCAGCAACATCTGGGCAGAGGTACAAAAGTGGAGAGACAGGCACCATTAAACTCAGTCCATGCTAGAGGATCACTGGCCTACTATTCACACCAGTTTATCAAGCGTTATTCTCCGCTGCAAGGTCACTTAAGCGATTTACAGTCCTCCTTGCTAGACTTCTGCTTTTAACTCATTCCTCACAACACCAGCCCAAACCAGCAAATTCTCTATCCCTTATTCCATACCATTTGTGTCATGTTCAGGTCCTACACTATCCAGTACATCCTCATTAGCCACCACCACCTTCCCATCCTTTAATATAATACACAGATATAATTTGTTTAGTCTATGTACCACCCCTGTGAAATGTCCACTGGGCCACTGTAGCTAGGAAAGAACCCTTCAGTCCTCTCTCCATCTCTCTCCTTCTCTCTTGGCATTGGCCTCTCTCTTGATCTTTCTTCTCCTTCTCTCTCAAAATGTCCCTTGAAATGTCTGAATATCTGCCCTCTTGGTCTTAAGCTCTCTCTCTCAGCCATGGCCCCCACCTCTCTCTCTCTCTCTCTCTCTGTCACAGTCCCTCTTTATTTCAGTCTTGCCTTTTAAGTCTCATGAAATTCATCCAGGGGAACTGCTAATTTCTGCACCTGGGAGTAAGAGCCTGAATGAGAGATGCGGGACTTTGGGCAGCTCTTCAAAATGCAGTTTATTACATCCAAGATGTTACAGCAGTCCAGGGCCGTGGGCGACAGAGCCTGTGGCTATGGCTGTCAGCTCCAGCTGTAGACAAGCCTGAAGACCCTTTAATTTTGGTTACAATGCCTTATATACTTTGCTGAGCGTCTTAATACAGAAGAACCAATCTATACCTTAATTTTTACTTATAGCCTATCATAACTACTATAATTACCATATTCATGTTACTATTCTTCAATCACTAAAAGTTAATATGTTACAGTTTAAGCTAGAAGATGTTTTTCAGTTTTCTTGCAGTGGAAAATTCTGAGACCTTTTTTTCTACTTGCAACATCAGCAGTCTTGTTTGCCTGTGGTATCTTTCTGCTTGGTAAAAACATCTTTTTGTTTGTAGTCAGCTTATCCTTTGCTCTAAGTCATAAAACCTCTTTCCATCTTGACATAACCTTTGCCTTCTTAGTTATCCAGTAAGACTGGCTCAGCAATTGTCAATTTACACATCTATTATTCTTCTATATCAAAACTTGCTTTCATTTCTATTCCTTCTTCAGAATCTACATTCAAAAATCTTTCTGCCAAGCATACATATCTGTGAGACTTTCTTGTCAAACTTTCATCCATCCCAACACCTGGGGAAGAAGAAATCCATGCACCAATATATATTGGGGAGCACCAGGTTGCAAAGCAGCTTGTCAGAGAAGGATCTGAGGGTCCTGGCAGACAGGGTGGTGAGTTGACCTTGACTGGTCACCAGGTACACAAGTTGGTCTATCACTGCCCCTTCTCAACAGGACAGGGGAAGAAAGTACTATGAAAACCTCATGGGTCAGGATAAGGAGAGGGAGATCATTCAGCAATTGCCACCATGGGAAAAACAGACTCGACTTGGAGAAATTAGTTTAATTTATTGCCAATTAAACAGAGTAGAAAAATGAGAAATAAGAACAAATCTAAAAACATATTTTCTCCCAATTCCTCCCTTCTTCTTATGCTCAATGTCACTCCCAACTGGGAGTCACAAAATGTCCAGCATATAGCTCGATAAATAAATAATGTGACAAGTGAACAATTGGCTGATGGGTTGGCCTCAAAGACATAGCAAATGGGGTTACATCAGGCTGGTGGCTGGTCACTACTGGGGTTCCACAGGACTCAGTTTCAGGGCCACTTCTCTTCAATGTCTTCATACAAGTTAGATGTAGGATTCAAAGGTATACTAAATTTGCTGATGACACTAAATTAGGAGGAAGTGCTGACTCCCTTAAAGGAGAAAAAGACAAATTAGAGAGATGGGCAATCACCAACTGTATGAAGTTTAACAAGGGAAAGTGGTGGATTCTGCACCTGCAATGGGGCAACCTTGAATGTACAAACAGACTGGGGAATGAGAGGCTGGAAAGCAGTGCTGCAGAGAGGGACCTGGAGGTCCTGGTCGATGGCAAATTGAATATGAATCAGCAGTGCCCTGGAAGCCAGGAAAGCAAACCGTGTCCTGGGGGAAATCAGACACAGCATCACCAGCTGGTCGAGGGAGGGGATTGTCCCACTCTGCTCTGCACTGATGGGGCCTCACCTCAAGTACTGGGTGCAGTTTTGAGCACCTCAATATAAGAAAGATATAAAGCCATTAGAGAATGTCCAAAAGAGGACTATGAAAGATGGTGAAGGGTCTAGAGGGGAAGTCATATGAGGAGCAGCTGAGGTCACTTGGTCTGTTCAGCTTGGGGAAGACGAAACTGAAGGGAGACCTCATAACAGTCTACATCTTTGTCTTGGGGATGGTGAGGCATAGTAAAAACCCCCAGAGTAAAAAAGGGTGAAAAGTGCCTTTCTGTGTAAAGCCAAGGCCAAAGGGAAAAGCTGCTTCAGTAAAAGACAAGAAGATAAAGAAGAAGACAGCGAGAAGAAAACAGAGACACTGCAGAACAGAACAAGGACACAAGAAATTCCTTCCGAAAGAAGAATCTAACAGCAAAAGTCACTGCGAAACTTGTAAAATGAATATGTATGAGCCTATTGTGAAATTGTATGCATATGCATTTGTAAGGGGGATAAAAAGAAGTCTGGAGTTCACAGAGGTACGCATGTCATTTTAGGGGAATGATTCCCACATGCGTCCAGCGCTGTAATAAACATACCAGCTTTACAACTCTGACAGGAGTTGTGGAGTTTTTCTCCTATCTCCGCAAAACATTTTGGCGAGCCAGCCCAGGAGTTCTCTGTCCCCGCAGGGGCAGAAGGGATAAACGGACCTCCAAGGCGCGCCCCAGGATTTTCCTGGAGGGGCTCCGCTCGTCTCGGCTTGCCACCTGCGAGGACAGACAAGGACCTGCTGGCCTGCGGAGGATACGGTATGTATTAAGAGGGGCCCCAGGGGGGGAGGAAAAGGGTGAATTATAGGATGGCCGAGTAAGTCACTCAGAGATGTCTGAGTGTTGGGCCCGTGGTCGCAGCCGACAGCGTGGCAGAGGAGCGGCTAACGGGAGAAGGGGCTCCACTGCTGATAGAGCGGCCGTAGCGACCGAGGGTAGGTCGAGTGGACCCGTGTGTGGGAAATGTTCACTCCTGATAGAGCGGGAGTGTGTGTGTCTGCCGATGGGGCGGCTAAGAAAGCACTCCTGATAGAGCGGGAGTGTGTGTATGTGTAAGAAAGCACTCCTGATGGAGCGGGAGTGTGTGTATGTGTATGTGTAAGAAAGCACTCCTGATAGAGCGGGAGTGTGTGTGTGTGGTGTCCGGACACTGTATCATCGTATGGTTAATAGGTTGTGTGATTAATGTTAATGTGACTGTAATCGTGCGAGTGTGTGGCATGTGAAAGAGAGAGCGAACAAGTGAGCTCACCCATGGTGTGGGGGGGTGAGTTCTACCCGTGTCTGAAGAGGCCGAGTGAGGCTTGAGGCGCCGGCTGAGGCAGGCTGTGGGGGCAGGGAGCGCCCCGTGGAGAAGTGGAACAAGCGGAGAGACGTTGGACAGTAGTGAAGATATTTATTGTGTTTAAATGTGGTGATTTGTGCAAATTTGGCACATTTTAACTGTGAGTACGAGCTCAGGGAATTTCTCTGCCCTGGAGTTTTGGGCTTAGTCTCTGGAATTTTACTGTGTGCTGTTATTTTGTGTCCAGAGAAAGCTGATGTGAGTAAATGCTGAATTATTGTATGCTTTGTTGTTTTGGGAAAAGTGGGCACTTCGAGAGGAGATATGCTCTTTCCCAGTGATTTTGTGTGGTTCTTCCCCCGTATAGTAGTATTTGCGTTTGCAGGGGTTTTAAGATCTTGTTTGCAACAAGAGTGGCATTTTACACAGAAGAACTATGGTATGGTGATTTATGTTTAACTGTGGTAAAGCAAATTAAAGGAATTCCAAGAATTCCCCCCCCACAGCAATCCAAGCCCTGGCTCTAGTGAACTTGAGATAAGGAGGGATGTGTGTATGTGTCTCTGTTTGCAGGCATATCAAAGTTTTTGCTGTAACAAGCACAGCCTTTTGCAGGGCAGTAGAGATTTGGAGTTCCCCGTGGAACTCTAAATAGAATAGCCTGCCTCTACAAGGATTTCTGAGAGCTCTGATGCATCAAGAAGTTGGCACACTGCAGTACGGAGCCTGTGAGGGACGTTGGCCGTGCTGTTCTAATGAACGTCAGGGCACATGCCCCGAGTATAAATTAAAGTTTTCTGCTCAAGCTGATTCAGAACCTAAAATCTTAAAAAGCTTGTGTGAGTAATCACATCTGATATCTGCCACCTGGAGATCTGTGTGTGCGAGGGAAAAACTGAGAAGAGACACTGTAGGGCTTGGGAGAAACAAGGTAGCATAAGGAGAAGGAAATAAGAACTGACCAGAGCAAAGAGGTTCCTGAACTAGCCCCTTTTGGGAGAGGGCCCACTGGAACAAAGCTGCCAGTAGGGGCAGCTCAGAAAATGAAAAGGTTTATAATAACTCATTGCAGTTAATGCTGTTTTAAAATGGGAAGGTAAATGAGATGAGGTTTTGTATGCTAATATGTTTTTTGTTATAAGAAATCACCCAGAATGGCAAAGGGACTGTGGGATCTTGGCCCTTGAAAAGGAAAACAAGGTAAAAGAGGAGGCAAATCAAATGTCATGTTCAGCATGCAGCATAAGATAGCAATGTATGAAGTTAGACAAAGATTATCATGCTGAAATACAAAGTGATTATAGTTCATAAAATGAGTACACATGATCTGTTAAAAAAAACCTCCTCCTAAGGTGAGGAAGGAAGGGTAAGGAGACCTCTCCCCAAAAGGGGAGAGGACTCAGGCTCCAAAGGTATATCCATTCACATCCACCCCCCCTTAGCAATCCAAAGAAGCAAGCCCCTACTACGAGAGGCAGTAGGACCAGAAGGAGAGAAATTAATGCTTAAAGTTCTATTTACCACTCTTGATTTAGAGGCATGAGAAAAGATTGCTAAGATATCAGCAGATTATCAAGACTAGATAGCAACAAGAGTGGGAAGGACCATTCCAAAAAATCATAAATTGGTCTGCCTTATATTTCCCCAAGCAGGGGCCTTCTGAGATTTCATCTGAATTCCTAGAGTGCTTAAGGGATGTGATGCATCATTGGATCTGGGGTAATTAACAAACAGCTGCACACAACTGAAGAAGCTGGGGTGGGGCGGGAGAAGAAAAAGGGTGGAATTTTAGTTGATACAGGGGCCATATATTCAGTTTTAAATAAAGCTTTAGTGCCTGTAGAGAATGTTTATGTTGTAGTGTGGGGAACAGCTGGCCAGTCTGAGAAGGCATACCTTTGTAAAATCTTTAAAGTAACATGTATACTTAGAAGCTTTTGTATATGTTCACTGAACATTCTCAAATGAGGAGGTTACTCTGGAGGCAAATGATATAAACATGTTAGGCTTAACATTAACAGCCATTGAAATTAGGAAGGACATTAATAGAGAGATATTAGAATAAGTAAGTAAGAATTTTTGGGGGTATGGGCTTCTGCCATACTAAGGAGGGTGAAAATGCCACCCCATAGCAATCAAGCTTAAAGAAAAGAACACAACCAGTGGGAATTGAGCAGCACTCCCTCAAAAGGAAGACAGGGAAGGAATCAGCCCAATAATTGATAGTACTGGATTGAGGGGCTGTCAATAAGATAACAAAGAATTTATACCCTGTGGTAGTAAATCCATATACTTTACTGACTTGTTTAACACCTAAGCTAACCTGGTTCACTGTTTTAGACTTGAGAGATGCCTTCTTTTGCCTCCCTATCCACAAAGCCAGCCAGAAAATTTTTGCATCCGAATGACAGCTCACATGGTCCATGTGCCTGAAGGCTTCAGAAATTCCGCCACCCCAATTGAGGAAACAACTTGCAGGAACCCAGAGTCCCAGGGAGCTCCACAAGAAGGATGGAAGATGTTGCAGTATGTAGAAGATCTTCTAGTAGCCACTTGAGAAGCATGTGTGGCCTAGACAGTAAGCCTTTCAAATTTCCTAGGACTCCAAGGATACAGAGTATCAAAGGAAAGTCACAGGTAGTGAAACAGAAGGTAATCTACCTGGGGTACAAAGTGAGTGCTGGGCAACAGACTTTAGGGCGGGGAAGCTGTATGCCAACCCCAAAACCCCAGACAATGAAAGAACTCTGAACCTTCTTAAGCATGGCAAGGTAGTGCCAGCTGTGAGTTTATAATTATGGACTGCTCGTCAAACCCCTCTATACTCTTATTGCCAATGAAAGCAGAGATCTCCAGTGGACAGAAGAAAACACACGGGCCTTTCACCAGCTAAAGAGTACCCTCATGTCAGCTCCAGCTTTGAAACTTCCAGATGTGAGTAAACCATTCTTTCTATTTTCCCATGAAAAACAAGGAATTGCCCTGGGAATACTGGGTCAGGACTTGGGTCCATACCAGAGGGCAGTTGCTTACTTCTCTAAGCAACTAGATGCAACAGCCAAAAGATGGCCAGGTTGCCTCAGAACTGTAGCAGCAATCATGCTGAATATTCAAGGGGCACCCAAGCTTACCCCGGACAAGAATGACTGTGCTAGTGTCCCACACAATGTCCGCAGTACTGACAGTAAAGGGCAGCCACTGGTTCTCACCACAGAGGTTCCTGAAATACCAGGCCATCATAGTAGAGCAATATGATGTAGAGATAGTAGTGACTAATACTGTCAACTCAGCTTCTTTTCTCAGTGGAATCAAGGAGAAGCAGTACACCACGATTGCCTGGAGACCATTGAGCTACCTACTCCAGATGCCCAGACTTGAAAGACCTCCTCTGGACGATGCAGAGACCTGGTTCACTGACAGGAGCAGCTACACGCTAAGTACACAGTGACTACCTGCAGATAGGCAATAGAGTCTGGACCCTTGCCAACAGTGCATTCAGAGTCATACATGCACACGGAGCCATCTGGAAGAAGAGGGGACCGCTAACCTCACAAGGAGAAACTGCTGGAAGCAGTTCAGCTGCCTGAAAAGGCATATAAGGCACACCAGAGAGTGAGCTCAGAATTAGAGGAAAGAAATGAGCTGGCGGATGGAGAGGCAAAGAAAGCAGCAAAGGGTGAGGTAATTACAGATCTCCCTCGAAGGTAAGCCAGAATATAATACTAATCAAAAGAGATATAT
The DNA here is from genome assembly GCA_019023105.1 of Diglossa brunneiventris. Classification (NCBI taxonomy): domain Eukaryota; kingdom Metazoa; phylum Chordata; class Aves; order Passeriformes; family Thraupidae; genus Diglossa; species Diglossa brunneiventris. The sequence continues at coordinate 75,329 of JAFCGX010000570.1, read as the reverse complement.
AACCACAAGGGGTGGGCTACCATTGAAAGAGAGCTAGTAATCCTTCCCATTTTGTGGTCACTAGTGAAGGAGCACTAGAAAACACACCGGGGTCTAACTACTTAAAAGCTTTTATAAAGTGCGGCTCCTTCCCAAGATGACCAAGGCTGCCAGTGATACAGAGTACATTGAAATAAAGTGTTGGCTTGGAAACAGTAGTTTCCACAGGCTTTCTAGAACACACATTGAAAGAATCGTTGTCAGGAATTTATATGCCACTATTACTCAGGTAAACCGACAGTGTGATCCTTGCCTCCAGACTAACCCCAGAATACCCCCAGGCCAAACAGATTGGGAGAGGCCATGGGCCTAGACAGCAGTGGCAAATTGACTTTTCAGAACTCCCAAGGAAAGGGGGGTACCAGTATTTACTGGTATTGACAGATATATTTTCAGGGTGGCCAGAAGCATTCCCCACCAGAACTGTCAAATCTCAAGAGGTGATCAGGGTCTTATTATGAGAAAACAATACCACGCTTCAGAGTTCCAGCCACAATAACCTCAGACAGAGGATCACATTTCATTTCCAAAGTAGTGCAACAGATTAGTGGCCACCTGGGCATAGATTGGAGACTTCACACTCCATACTGCCCCAATCGAGCAACCAAGTAGAGAAAATGAATCATTTGATTAAGCAGCAGATTATAAGACTGGGGCAGGAAGTTAATCTACCCTGGCCCCAAGCTCTTCCACTGGCACTACTGCAAATTCGAACTAAACCTTAGGCTAAAGGAAAGCTGAATCCTTTTGAAATGCTTTATGAAGACCATATGGAATACAAAAGAGAATGTCCACCCACATTGGGTAGGCAGCACTGGCCACCTACATGGTGGCTTTAAGCAAGCAGTTCAGAGAAACTAAGAAACACGTGGCTGGAGCTCGGAGCAGGGAGCTAGATAGACCAGTACATAACATACAGTCTGGAGATTATGTATATGTTAAGCCTCTTGCAGAAGAGACTTTAGAACCACAGTGGGAGGGACCACTGGACCATTGCAAGTACTTCTCACCACCTTCACCGCAATCAAGATCAAGGAACAGAACGCCTGGATCCATCACTCTCGAGTGAAGAAGACCCCGGAAGCCCCTTGGAGAGTGATACCAGGAGACAATGGACTGAGACTAAAACTTACCCGGGAAAATGGGTACATTGCGGTCGGGAGTTGTTCATACTTTGATTTACAGAATTGTTTTGTATGTAGTTATAATTGAAGTTTAAAATTAGAGAGTACCTTTATCCATAGCGATGCTGAATGGCCTTGGTCCCAGGCTTTTAATCAGTATACTGGATCCATGGGAGAACTTTCCGGGATGAAAGATTTAAACATATCTACTGTAGTAATCCACGAGAATCAGGTGTATGAGAAGCAGGAATGGCAAGAACAGGAACTGTGGACACTTCAGGGGATCAGAGGAGAGGAAATCAAAGTAGGGTGCCGGGTCATCAAGGGGACAGCTTATGAGAGACCAGATGAAATTAGTGTTTCAACCTCTCCTGGTGTATACGAACACCAGGAAGTTTGTGATGGCCTGAATGTAGGTGAACAACAACTATTGTTCAATCCAGAATGGTCTCTGAAACGTGTTGAGTTACTCATACAAATTAACATCTCAAAAATCCAGCCAGACTGCTCCTCCCTCCTAAAAACATCCTTTGAAAGCTGGACAATGTGGTTACAAAGACAGGTATATCTCAGGAGCAGGATAAAAAAGGATCTAACTGGGATATTAGAGACAGGATTAGGAGTTTTAAAAGGAATTGGTTCAGAAATACTGATGAATAAGCTGACAACTGCAGCAAGTGGCCTAATAAAATTGAAGCAGCCCTTACAGTCATCTCTAGCATTAGGAAGTAGCCAGTGGCAGATTTCAAGAGTACTGCCAGAGTGAGGAAAGGCCAGGGACCAAGACCACAAGTTAATAGTAGAAGCACTTAGTACAGTTCAAGATAATGTATCTTTAGCTTTCATTTGTATACAAGCACAGTTATGGATGCAGGCAACAGCAGCTCTGATCATACCGGAAGAGGGTAAAAGTAATTTTCCAGCTGCAATTCGGAAAATTGTCCAGGATAATGTGATCGATTTTGAAAGGAAGTTTCAATTCTGGTGGACCATGGTAAATTTCACCTATGATCCTGCTTCTAATGTGGCCACTGCCTTTGTGCTTACCATACGTAATGCCACTGTTTATGTTATCCATCCCATCATTGCACTAGGATTAAACCACGAAAAAAACAATACTCTACCCTTCAGAACATACAGTGTGGGCACGAAAGATAAATGAAAAATGACAAACAGTACTATTAATGCCCAGGATGTGTGTTTAGACACGGAACAGAGTATTTGCCACTTTGAAGTTCACCCAGTCACTGACCAGAAAACTGTGCTCGTATATACTGGAAGAGGATGGGTCTGCTTGAGAACTGCCTGTACTACTGTAAAAATTGATAGCAATGACGTTACTTTGTCTAGTAAGAAATCATTCTAATTTCTGTATTTGTAATTTTGCTAAGATTATCGGGTGTGATTTTTCGTACTTAGCCCCTGTGACATCTCACCAGTTGATTAAAACCAACTATACAATGTATCACAAGTTATCACCTACCCCTATTGGGATGAACCTTACATTAGTAAGACAATTAATTAAGCATCAGGACCTACTGGAGATCTTGAAAGAGATCCAAGAAGGTGGAAAGAAGACCCTAATTACTGTCCAACATGATACAAAAGAAATAACCCGAATTCTACAGAGAAATAAAACAAAATGCAGATCATCACTGGTGAGATGTGATCTTTCAATGGTCACCAACTGCAGAGAGAATCCTTAATAAGTTATGTCATCCCATTGTAGTTTTGTTAATATTAGTTAGAATAAGTTTAGGATTATCTACTGTATTGCTAATTTGGAATTATAAGATACTACGGCAAGTGGCAGTGTTAACCTCCTTATCAAATGTACATGGTAAAGCATTGAGGGACACTTATTACCATAGGGGTTTGCATTAAGTAAAAGAATTTACTTATTTTCTAGGAAAGGGGGAAAATGAGGCATAGTAAAAACCCCCAGAGTAAAAAAGGGTGAAAAGTGCCTTTCTGTGTAAAGCCAAGGCCAAAGGGAAAAGCTGCTTCAGTAAAAGACAAGAAGATAAAGAAGAAGACAGCGAGAAGAAAAACAGAGACACTGCAGAACAGAACAAGGACACAAGAAATTCCTTCCGATAAAGAAGAATCTAACAGCAAAAGTCACTGCGAAACTTGTAAAATTAATATGTATGAGCCTATTGTGAAATTGTATGCATATGCATTTGTAAGGGGGATAAAAAGAAGTCTGGAGTTAACAGAGGTACGCATGTCATTTTAGGGGAATGATTCCCACATGCGTCCAGCGCTGTAATAAACATACCGGCTTTACAACTCTGACAGGAGTTGTGGAGTTTTTCTCCTATCTCCGCAAAACAATGGTTTTTTATCCCATACCCATTTTTGTTTTTGTTTTGTGTCTGGGGTGATTGTTGCCCCTCCCCCCGGCTCCAGGAATATCCCTATGGGTGAGAGCCAGCCCAGGCTTTCCTGTGAGAGTAGGGGGGGGTGTGTGTGAGGGGTGGTTGCATCCTTCCAGGCAAGGGATACCGTTGCTGTGTAGCTGTTGCCCATTTTTTTTTTTTCTTTCCCTTTGGCAGTGTGACTGGAGCTTACTGGCCTGTTTCTCTGCTTCTCTGCTGCTTGGGAGCCCAGAGCCAGTGCGTGCCATGCCGGGACCTGGGAGCACCCCATCCCCTGCCAGGCCCCCCCCCCCCGCGCAGCCCGACCCAGGTATCAGCCATCGCAGGTGAGCTACTCAGGGGAGTGAATCCCCGCCCAGCCCTGCTGTTCTCTGCCACTGCTTCAGGGCTTCCTGCTACACTGTAACCCAACAACCAGCAACCTGCAGCTTCTGGCACAGCCCTGGAGTCTTTGCTACACTGTGTTTGTCACCACTGGTCTGCTTGCCTTTGCCATTCCAGCTTGCTGCTTCTGAGGTTCCTGCTACAGCCCATTTTGCTATCTGGAGGGGCACTGGGATCGGCTGCCTCTGCGAGGTACTAAAGGAAGCTCCTTTTTTATCTCTCCTGCCAGCTGAGCCACCGTTACCCACATGCAGAGAGGCGACTGAGATCACGCCACAGCGCCCCCTGCAGCTGTGGGGGAGTCATCGCACTCGCCCTGCCTGGCCAGGAGCCAATGGCACCCCTGCCGGCTGTGAACATAACTACACCAAATGGGAAAGTGCCTGACAGCTGAGAGAAGGCTGCTACTGAGTTTCTGTTTTTGTTTGTTGTTGCTGCCATTGTTTATGGAGAGTAAAGACAGAGACTACAATGGAACTGATAAAGAAGCCTGATATCTTAGGCCTAATCAAGCAGAAACCATGGGAGAGACAGACACAGATAACTGCTCCCTGGTGTAGAAGTGACCAAGAAACGTGTTGTGAAACTTTGTAATGATTACCAGGTAATTGATGTCATGAAGCATGTGTAACCAATGGGAAATTGTTACCAAAAATACAATCCTATATAAGTACCATACCCATAAAACCATAATTGTTGTTTGCTTGCCTTGTAATACATATATATACTAATAAAAAACTGTTATTCCTAATCCCATATCTTCGCCTGAAAGCCCCGTAATTTCAAAATTATAATAATTTGGAGGGAAGGGGGTCATATTTTCCATTTCAAGGGAGGTTCTCACCTTCCTTGGCAGACACCTGTGTTTCAGACTAAGACAAGCTTCCACACAAGGGGAGGCAGTGGGGCAGGCACTGATCTCTTTGGTGACCAGTGATAGGACCTGAGGGAATGGCATGAATCTGTCTCGGGGGAGATTTAGGTTGTATATTAGGAAAAGATTCTTCTTCCAGAGGGTGGTTGGGCACTGGAACATACTCCCCAGGATGGTGGTCACAGCACCAAGCCTGACAGAGTTCAAGAAATGTTTGTACAGTGCTCAAAGTGTGATTTTTGAGGTTGTTCTGTGCAGAGCCAGGAGTTTGACTTGATGGTCACTGGGGGTCCCTTTCAACTCAGGATATTCTATGATTCAATGATTATACGAACTCTTCTATCTCCCTTTCCCTCCCTGAGCAGCACAGAGAGACAGAGAATGGGGATTGCCATCAGTTCATAACTGTTCGTCTCTGCTACTCCCTCCTCACACTCTTTCCCTGCTCCAGTTTGGAGTCTCTCCCATGGGATACAGTCCTTCGTGAACTGCTCCAGCATGGGCCCTTTCCATAGGGTAAGAAATCCTACCAGCAAACATGCTTTAGTGTGGGCTCCTCTCCATGGGCTGCAGCTTCCTGTGGGGCACATCGACCTGCTCTGGTGCATGGTCCTCCAAGGGCTGCAGTGTGGATGTCTGCTCTGATGTCTGATATGGTGCTCTGTGGACTGCAGGGGGTCAACCTGCATCACCATGATCTTCTCCACAAGCTGCAGGGGAATCTGTTCTACTGCCTGTAGCATCTCCTCCCCCTCCTTCTTCACTGACCTTGGTGTCTGCAGGTTTCTTTCCCTCACTTCACTCTCACAGCTGCTGCAGACCATTTTTTACCCTTTCTCAAACATGTTATCACAGAGGCACTACCAACAGTCATTGATTGCCTTAGGATACTGCTGCAAAGAAGCAAAAGACTGAGTAATTGAGAATGCCCTGTTAGCGATTACTGCGAAAGCAGCAAGATCCAGGCTTTAGGACAGAGAGTGCATCCCTGTCCTCTTAGAGATCCCAGCTATTGCAGAAAGAGGAAGTGGATCAACAAGAGCAATGGGCATGGTGCAGAGCTGAAAGACAATATTTATTTCTGGGCACAAAGAAGTAGCAGGTAGGATGGTGGTGATAAAAGAGCTGATGGGGATGTTAAAAGAGCTGGTGGGAATGTTTTCCTGTTTCTCAGAAACCAGAAAAAAATCACAACAAAACTGCTAATTATTTGCATTGCTGCAAGCATCTTTTTTGCAAAGGTTTATGGGGACCACAAGGACCCTATATGCAAACTGGTTTTCTGAACTTGCTGGGCCACTGAATGTGTCTCCCACTAGGTTAGAAGATATGTTGTCTCTGTAAGGGACTTTCCAGTTACTGCAACCCCCTGCAGAGGGAGAGGCTGTTGAACACAGTGATTTTCCAGGTAGGAACATCAGCTGTACTCCCAAGTCCTGAGTGGGCACTTGAAAACCCAACTTTACCCTCACCCTGAAATTCAGTAGGGACGGTGGAGGAGGCAACAGAATGCTCCGTGGCATTTATAAAAATAATTGGCATTGGGAATGGCAAATCCAGAGGTTCAGGGATAGGCAATATGTAGAAGAACACAGATTTATTAATTTCGGTCAGGTATCACTACACAAAGCTTATGAAACATTTGTTCAGGGTATAGAGCAAATTTATGATTATTTATGCCAGCTGTTTGATCCTGGTAATCACGTTGAGCTCCATCTTGAAGCTGTCAGCATTCATGAGTCTTTATATCCTCTCAGTATTAAGTAATATGAATGCTGCAAAATTTTTAGACTGGGCCTGTACTCTATTGCAAAGTAAGAGAGCCTTGTGTTTTGAACAGAATTTCCTCCTGGCTATAAATGTTGTCAAAGATGTTGGGGGTCAGGTAAGCAGAATCATGCAGTCTGTCCCCCATTCCAAAATTATAGACTAACAGTGGTGCTATTTAATTGATCTAAATAACAGTGATAATAATCTCTGTTTTGCCATGAATATTTCAGCACTTAGAGCTGTGGGGGACCTGACAGATGCAGAATTAATTAGTGGAGCAAACAGGCTACATAATGGACTGAGGTGGTCTGTGCAACAGGAAGGTCATGCTGAGTGATATCCCTTTGTTTGAGGATCTAGGATGATAATATACATCTCCTCCTCCTGTCTGAGATGAAAAGTGTTGGGGGATTTTAAAGCAAAGCATTAGTATTAGATCTCTGTATTGGATTTGTGTGGTAAGGTTTTGGTAGCCAGGGGGACTACAGGGATGGCTTCTGTGACAAGAAATTAGAAGCTTCCCATATATCCAATAGAACCAATACCAGCTGGCTCCAAGAGGGACCCACCATTGACCAAGGCTGAGTCAATCAATGACAGTGGTAGTGCCTCTGTGATAACATATTTAAGAAAGAGAAAAAAATGCTGTGCAACAGCAACCAGAAGAAAGGAGTGAGGATATGTGAGAGAAACAACCATGCAGACATCAAGATCAGTGATGAAGGAAGGGGAGGAAGTGCTCCAGGTGCCAGAGCAGAGATTCCCCTGCAGCCTGTGGTGAAGACCATGGTAAGGGAGGTTCTTCCCCTGTAGTCCATGGAGGTTAACAGTGGAGCAGAGATCTACCTTCAGCCTGTGGAGGACCTCATGTCAGAGTAGGTGGATGTGCCTGGATGAGGCTGTGACCCTGTGGAGAGTCTATCCTGGCAGAACCTGTGCACCTGTGAAGAGAGGAACAGGTTTGACAGCAGGATTTCAGACCCCATGGGATACACACGCTGAAGCAATCTATTCCTGAAGGACTGCACCCCATGGAAATGACACATGTGAAAGACTCACATTGGAGAAGTTCATGGAGGACTGTCTCCCAGGAAAGGGAGGGGCCCTATGCCGGAGCAGGGGAAAAAGTGTGAGGAGGAAGGAGTGGCAGAGACAATGTGTGATGAACTGACCACAATCCCTATTCCCTGTTCCTCTGCTTTGCTCAGGGGGAGGAGGTAGAGAAATCAGGAATTAAGTTGAGCCCACGAAGAAGGGAGAGCTGGAGGGAAGGTGTTTTAAGATCTGGGGGTTTATTTCTCATTACCCTACTCTGATCTGACTGGTAAATAAATTAAATTAATTTCCCCAAGTCTAGTTGGTTTTGCCCATGATGATAATTGGTGAGTGATCTCCCTGGCCTTACCTTGACCCAATAGCCTTTGATTGTATTTTTTTCTCCCCCTGTCCAACTGAGAAGAGAGAATGATAAAAGAGCTTGGTGGGCATCTGGCATCCAGCTAAGGTCAACCCACCACAATGTCTCAAGATCAGTTTCCTCCTTTTACATGAGGAACATTATTATGGTGTTAAGGATGGCAGGAAGGCATATTGGTGGGAAAGGTTTGTGATCTTTTTCAAAAGCTGTAGAACCATGGCCATAGCTATAAATATTATTTCTGGCTTTGCTTGTGTCACAACTGTACAGTTAACTTAGGAAGGATAAGGTGCCCCAGCTGCAGACTACCGAGGAGACCTGGAAACATGTTTCCATAGGCACAAGGTCCTAGCTATTAAAAGAGAAATTCATTGTTTGTCTATGATTTTCTGTAAGAAGTGCAAGGCCTATATAGAAATCTATAATGAATGTAAAGGCTGGAAGTGAGGAATTTGCTATAAACAGATATATAATGTACACTGGCACCAGTGTTTCAAAAATCCATATGGAGGACAGGGCTACATTATCTGTGAGATGGGATGTATGCAGGAGAGCAAGACACATATCTTAAATGACTTTTTTTTGCCATGGAACTAGCACTGAATGTCCCATGGGATGAAGAAGAGGGGAAATGTTGTTATAGATACATATTATAATATTGGCTTTTTGCAAATATTAAAATGGATTTTATATGTGTGATGTTAAAGCAACTTTGTTATAAAGATATAGTTTTTATTTCTGTTGTTAATTAAGCTTAGACATAGTAGTAAAATAGCTGATATAAGTATGCTTGTGTTAAAATGCCTGCTTGGATGGGATTACATCCAATGAACATAGGATGAGGACACCTGCTACAGATATGCCAACTATCAGCATCTGCTGTCTGAAGAAAGTATGGACCAAGGCCCAAACTGGAAGTGATAAAGAGAAGGAGCCAAAACCACAGCCAAGAAACATGCATGCTCTACAAAGGTGGACCCAAGGAAGGGCCATGTAAAATAGTTCCTGGAATATGTAAACTAGTTTATGGATATACATAATGGTCTATGAATATGCAACAGGCTGATGTAATGGAAAAGGTATTTAAGGGGTATACCCAAAGGTGACAGTGTGCTCTATGGTCCTTGTCTCCTATTATCCTTTATCAAACTTTTAAATTTTCAGAGGAGAGTGAACGTGTTTTTCACAAATGGGCACTCATCCCGGGATGTAGCACCTCGCTCCCGAGACCACCAGGAGATCCCAAGCGAGGGAGGCACGCCCTGCCAGGTTTAAGCAGCCTCGCTCTGTCTCTCCTGGCGTGATCAGTGGTTGCAGGTAGAACACCCAGTGGACAAAAAGAGACACATAATGCAAAGGAAAAGGGAAAAAAAAAAAAAAGGCTCCCTAAGAACCGTGGTAGCCTCATAAATTCTTGTGCATGAAGACTTGAAGAAGAAAAGAGGATTGGTAAAGTATTCTTTCAGGGGGGCAAATACGGGGGGGATGAATGTGTGTGTGAATGAGATGTGGGCTGGTTATTCCAGACCTGCGAAGTGGGTGATGAGTCTCCCATGCTGCGGTGACATTCTTTCGTGAGAAAAACAGCCAGTAAAGAGATGAAGTGAAAGATAAAAAAAGAGTGAGAGAATCCCTCCCCGGGAAACTGGGACTGGGTCTCAGAGAAAGGGTGGGACCCCTTGAAAAGAGGGCGCTGAGCGTTTTCCTGGCACAATCCAATGGGAAAGAGGGATAAAAAGTGGAGGAGGCCCCTAAAAATTCTGCTGGATTGAGGGGATACCCAAGAACATCCAGGGTTGAACAACACAGCTGGATTGAAGGATAAACTGCCCAAGAGCATCCGGGGTAGGACAACACTACTGGATTGAGGGATACCCAAGAAAATCTGGAGTTGGCCAATAACATTTGACATTTTATAATACCCGTGGGTGGATATTAACAAGTGGCTTGAAAGTAAAAGTACCTCGTTGTTGTCTTGTTGTGAGTGAGAATGAGTGAGATACTAAAGAAATCAAAGTGAGTGAGTGTGAATGAATGGAAGTATATGTGATATGGATTGTTGATTTGAAGTTTAACTTTTCTGGAAGAAGGTGGATTGTATTTTTCTGTGCTGTGAAGAGTGGGAGGTGTTCAAGTTGTCAGGGGAATGGATTGGAGCCTGGGGAAATGAGACGGGGAGCCAGAGAAAGGAGCTGGGACCCCCTGGAAATGTTGCCTCTCCCTGTCTCCAGTTTCTCTGCTCATGCCGGGAGCTCCTGTCTCCATACCCATATCAGCTTCTCTGCCTGTGTCAGGAATTTCAGCCCTCCCCACCCATACTGACCGTGATCACTCCCATCCCCACTGTGACTCTGGAGCCACCTGCTCCTACCTCTGTTTCTTTGTTGATTCCGGCTTTCCTGCTGACTTCTGCTCCTAACTCTGTTCCTTTATGGGTTACAACCTCACTGCCGACCCCCACTCTTGTCTCTGTTCCTTCGGTGATTCCAGCTCCCGCTGTGTCTATGGGAGGAGTTCAAGAGGGAGACAAAGCCCCGCGGTGGTCAGGGTCCCGGGAAGGGACTAGGGATGCCCTGTTTCTGCTGCAGCAGGGGTGGGCACCCATGCTTAGAAGGAGACTTGGAGGTACTTTGGGAGAAGCATCCTGTGAAGGAGTGGGAAGATCATGGGCTCTGTTTTCTGGGGGATAAATGCCATCTGGAGCCTTTGATAACTTGGGAAGCAGGCCCCCAAGAAAAAATATTGGAATTTGTGGTTGATTCTGGGGCAGAGAGAACTTGTGTGGTAGAGATTCCAGGGAGATGTGATATGGGTGGTGACATGGTGGAAGTGGCAGGGGCAGGAGAAAGGTTTAAAATCCCTGTCACTGAAGATGGAGTAATTTAGGGGAGAGACCGGAATAGGGATATGAGATGTCTTGTTGGTTCCTGGAGTGGGCATCAGCTTGTTGGGGAAAGACTTGCAGATGCAACTGGAAATGGGGGTTGTACCAGAAGAGGAGAGAGCTGTAGATAAACTAGTTTTGTGTAGACCTCGTGTGGCCAAAAGTGTGTTAAATCAGAGGAAAAAAGAGGAAAAAAATTAAAAAAAGAAGAAAAAGAGAGGTTGAAAAAACAAAAAGGGTGGTTAACAGACTCTAAGATGTTGGAATATGGAATAATGATGAATTGCGGAAGAGGAAACAAACTCCACAACTTTTGTGAAAGTTGTAAAGCCAGTATGCTTATTACAGCGCTGGAAGCATGTGGGAATCATTCCCCTTAAAATGACATGCGTGCCTCTGGGAACTCCAGATCCTTTTTTATCTCCCTCTCAAATACATATGCATGCAATTTCACAATAGGTTCATACATATTCATTCTACTGATTTTGCGTGACATTTACCGCTAATTTTTTATCAGAAAGAATTCCTGGGTCATTCTGCCCTGTTTCCCGCACCAGCTTCTCTGTCTGTTTCAGAGTTCAAGGCCCCCCCCCCCTTATCTCTGTCCTTCGGCTGAAGCAGTTTCTTAGAGCATAGGCTTTTTGCGAGAACAGGCAGTCAGACTAAACACCTATGTTTGCAAGCTACAGACTTAGTTCAATGATGTACATTTCACCTAAATCAAAATGGATTTCTACTCTGGAAAATTTCCACTCTGTCTCATTTCCCCCCTTTCCTAAAAGGAATAAGTAAATTTTTTTACTTAATGCAAATCCCTACGACAATAAGCGTGCCTTAATGCTTTACCCTGTCCATTTGATAAGGAGATTTCTCAAGCATACACAACCTTTACCATTATATACAAGCACAGTTTTCTGATTAGTGCCTGGATGAAACTCGAAGTTGCAAATACTTTGTTCAGTGTCAAGACACACATCTTGAGCATTAATAGTATTGCTTCCTAGTTGTTCCCTAATAACACAAGATTCTAAGTTTACTGTTTGCCAGTTTTCATTCACCTTTTGTGCACACGCCCTATGTTCTGAAGGGTAGAGCACCGTTTTTTCATTATTTAATCCTAGTGCAACAATGGGGTGGATAACGTAAGCAGTGGCATTACGTATAGTAAGCACATAGAAGGAGGATCATAGGTGAAATTTACCATAGTCCACCAGGATGGAAACTTCCTTTCAAAATCAATCGCATTATCCCAGACAATCTTCCGAATTTCAGCTGGAAAATTACCTTCACCCCTTTCCCATATGATCAAAGCTGCTGTTGCCTGCATCCATAACTGCGCTTGTATACAACTGAAAGCTAAAGACACATTATCTTGAACCGTACTAAGTGCTTCTATTATTAACTTGTGGTCTTGGTCCCCGGCCTTTTCCACTTTGGCTGTACTTTTGAAATCTGCCACTGACTAGTTCCTAATGCCAATAGAGATGACTGTAAAGGCTATTTCAATTTTGCTAGGCCACCTGCTGCAGTGGCCAGTCTCAGGAGTTCTGCAGTTTATTGCAGCCCCCAGATACGTGAAAAGTCTCTGTTTCAGCCCACACGTTCGAAGAATGAGTCGGAGCCCTTAAGTTCTTGGTCTCAGAGTTGTTTATTATATCTCATCTATCAAAATTTTTCTCCTGTCCCGCCGAGGTCTGCTCAGCAGGACAGCCAGAGGCATTCTGACCACCCTCAGGGCAGTGTTGTCTCTTTATACTACAAGCTACGTATAGCATGTTTACAATTACTTTCCAATACCTATCACCTATGTTAGACAGTGAACTTCTATTCTAAACCAGTCCCAAAGTGCCAACATCACAGCAGAAAATGGAGGTAGAGAAGAAGAAGAAAGGCTGGACACACCCAAGTCCCTCCATCTTGTCCCCCAAAACCCCTATTCTAAAAATCCCAAAATCTACTTTTTCACCTAGTGATAATTTTATTATTACACTACTTAAACTTCTGTGGCTTTCAGTTCTTCATACAAAGCTGGTAATTTGTTCCAAGGGTCATAATCAAACCCACAGGTGTTCTGGGCTGTGTGCCAGGGTCTCCGAGCCCCCTGGCAGGGGTCCCAGCAACTCTGGACACCCAGAGGGATATACTGAGTTCCGACAGGCCAGCTCTGTCATAGATCCAGTATACTGATTAAAACCTGGGACCAAGGCCATTCAGCATTGTTTTGGATAGAGGTACTCCAGGACTTCAATTACAATTACAATTATACACAAAACAATTCTATAAATGAAATTACAAACTCCCCGCCCCGCCCGCAATACACTCATTTTGCCCAAATAAGTTTCAGTCTCAGTTCATTGTCTCTTGGTGTCAATTTCCAAGGGGCTTCTGGGGCCTGCTTCATTCGAGTGTGGTGGATCTTGTCATTCTGCTTCTTAATCTTGATTGCGGTGAAGGTGGTGAGAAGCACCTGGAATGGTCCTTCCCACTGGGTTCCAAAGTCTTTTCTGTAATAGACTTAACATATACATAATCCCCAGGCTGTATGTTATATACTGGTTCACTTAGCTCCCTGCTCTGAGTTCCAGCCACATGTTTTTCAATTTCTCCAAGCTGTCTACTTAAAGCCACCATATAGGTATTGTGGCTGGAACTCTGAAAGCAGTATTTTTTACTCTGGTCACCTCTCAAGCCTTGACAGTTTTGGTGGGGAACACTTCTGGTCACCCTGAAAACATATTTGTCAATACTCATAAATACTGACATCCCCCTTTCCATGGGAGTTCTGAAAAGTCAATTTACCACTGCTGTCCGGGTCCATGACCCTTCCCAATCCGACCTAGTTTTGGTCTAGGGGTATTCTTGGGGTTAGTCTGGAGGCAAGGATCACACTGTTGGTTCACCTGAGTAATAGTGGCATATAAATTCCTGGCAACTATTCTTTCAATCAGACGTGTTCTAGAAAGCCTGTGGAAACTACTACTTAAAAGTCAACACTTCATTTCGATGCACTCTGTAACACTGGCAGCCTTGGTCATTCTGGGAAAAGACCCACACTTTATAAAAGCTTTTAAGTAGTTAGGCCCCAGTGCGTTTTCTGGTGCTCTTCCCTTACTAGTGACCACACAAATGGGAAGGGATTACCAGCTCCCTTTCAATGGTAGCCCACCCTTTTTGTTTGTATGTCCCTTTTGATTAATATTATTATTATATTCTGGCTTACCTTCAAGGGAAATCTGTCCATAATTACCTCACCTTTTGCTGCTTTCTTTGCCTCTCCATCTGCCAGCTGTCACGATCTGTTCTACGAACGGATTCGTGATGGTTCGTTAACTGACCTCAGAGTGCAAAAAACCAACACGGAAAGGGGATTGCAGTAATAATCAAAAATGAATGCACCTTTATTGAAATGACCTCAGCAAATGCGTTAGGGGGATTGGGGAAAAGGAAAGAATAGGGAAAAGAGAGGGAGGAAGTGAAGATGGGTATAGCTACCAAACGTAGAAAGATGAAGTCCTTAGAAGTCCAGTCGACGGAGTTTGCCTGGTCACGTCCGGGGAGATCTCAAAGACACTGGTCAACTCAAGGTTCTTTATAGTCCTTTTTTGGTGGTGGGGGAGATAGATCTTGAAATCGCTGAGGGGAATCAGATACAATAAAGAATAGTCTATTGGAATTGCTGAGGGGGAAAAAAGCATTGAGGAAGGGTACAAACAGTCCATATTCTCAGCAGTAGGCGAGAACCATTGTCTTCTTGGTCCAATGGTCACACCTGCAGGCAAATATCTCGCTTTAGTCAGCTCACCTCCCCCACACACCTCCCCCGGGTTAGGTGTTTCATTCTCAGTCCTTGGGAGGAGGGGGAGCTTCTCCCTATAGGGGTTTCATGTCTCAGTCCTTGAGGGAGAGGCTTCTCTCATCTCAGTTCGTCTGTCACGGTGGTTGTAAAGCAGATGAAGGGTCTTCCGTGGGGACCACCAAACGTTACCCCAGAAAAGTCCAGCCAAGCCGAGAGGTGGGGAAATTCCAGGGCTATTGTTGCAAAAGCAGGTGCAAGCATGGAGGGCACGGTGCCCCTTCTTCTTCCACCAGGCTCAGTGTTCCATAGCAGCAAACACACCTGCAAACAGTAGCTTGGCAAGCCAGAATGTCGCAGACATCTCTTTATGAAAGATCCCTTCTTTAGGATTTTTCCTTCTGAGAAGCTGTGACCTCAGAGACATATGTAAACAATAATTATCTGCTGCTGTGGAATGCAACAGGTCCGTCTGGATTGGCCCATCTTGGATGTTTATAGTTAGTGGCCAATCCAGGACTGAGCTCTCTCAGACAGAGTCCAAGAGATCTGCCTTTGTTTTGATTCTTGCTATTCTATTCTTAGCTTAGCAGCCTTCTGGAAACCTTTCTCTTCTTTTTCTTTTTAGTATAGTATAATGTAATATATATATATATGATAAAATAATAAATCAAGCTTTCTAAATATGGAGTCAGATCTACGTCTCTCCCTTCATCCCGAAAACCCCAGTGACCACTGTCACAGATGGTGACCCCTTGACTGAAGAGGACATTCATCACTTGGTGAGACCACCAGAGGAGCATTGCTACATTTGGGTAAACCCCGAATATGTGGCATTGATGGTCATTTAATAAGTGACCACAGAAGTGGATTCTAGCCAGGAGCTGAAGAACTGAAGATCCTGATTTGGACAGAGTTCACAGCCAAGGCTGACCACAAAGCGGACCTTTTGGAAAGCCTCCAGGAAGATGTTTGGAAAGCTCAGCAGCACCAAGCAGCTGGCCAGAGCGTGCTGGACACTGTCACAAGGTACTGTTGGCTTTTCCCTTCCTGAAAATGCGGCCCTGTGCAGATTGTGGCTGCAAATGTGGACAAATTCTCCCACTGAGGCCGAGGTCCATTTCTCCCCCTCAGAGGAGAGACTTATTGCCCTCTGGCACAAATGGGGTGAAGAGGACGGAATTCTCCTGTTGGAGAGACATTGCTATGAGTTTTTCGATGGGCAAAGTTCTTTGGGTTTTTTACGAATGTGCTGTATGCCTTGGATTCGTACGTATGGGAATGCATGGAATTCATGTTTCAAGCCGTGGGGGACCATGGTTTCGGATGCCCTCGCATTTACCCAGTCTTCAAGGCACTTTTCCCGGTTTTGAAACGGAGAGCAGCTGTCTTTCCCTGGGTAGCTGTAGCCAGGGGGCAGGCGCCATTCCCCCCAATTCCCACGGCAGAAGACCCTTTGGAAGAGGATGATCTGCTGCTTCCCAGCCCCCCTGGATGCCAGCGGGAGGGTGAAGTTTCGCCCCCAGCCGGAGAAGTTTCTTTTCCTGCGTTTTCGGAGCATGCTCAGATGGAGCCGCCTTCTCCCCCCCCTCGCTGCTCTCGGAGGGGGTTTGAGGGGGCGGCGCTGGCTCCCCGGGCACCACCCCAGCCCGCCCCGCGGGTGCGGCTGCCTCCCCGCATGGCCCCTTCCACGGCCGCTCCTCCACCAGAGACTGTGGGGGCCCCGGCCGCAGCAGCCCCGGCCGCAGCAGCCCCGGCCGCAGCCCCGCCCGTGGCTCCACTGGCACCTGCGCGGCCGATCGGCGAAATGCTGCTTCCCGCGGCTGGGTTGGTGTTGCCAGGCAACCGCGATCCGGCGCCGCTTCAGCTTCTTCTGCCGCTTCCAACGCCGGTGTTGCTAGGCAACGTGCTCGGAGACGACGCGGCTGCTGCTTCCGGCCCAGCGGGGGAGGCTCCCCCTGCGGCTTTGCCGCGTTCTGCCGAGCCCGTCCCAGTTCAGGATGCCACTGAAAACGGCGCTGAGCCAGCGGGGCCGTCTTTGGAGCTGCCCGCCCCGGAAGTTCTGCCGCCTTCAGGGACTTCGTCCTCCGTGTCTGCCCTGGTCTCAGCGGCAGGTCTGAGCTCGGACCATCCCGGGCCATTTGCCCTTGCCGTAGCGGCCTCAGCGGCCCCGCCACCTTCTGCCAACCCGGTTCCAGTTCAAGATGATGCTGAGAACAGTGCTGAGCCCGCGGGATTGTCTCCGGAGCTGGCCGCGGTTCCGCCGCCCCCAGCGGCGGCGGCCGTGGCGCCTCCTGCAACCGGTGTGACTTCCCCCCCGAGTTTTTCGGGTTGTCCCAAGGCTGCCCCTGCGAGGGGAGCTGGGACAGGGGAAGAGGGCGTCAGCCTCTCCTTCCGTGGAGGAGGCATGGCCCGACAGCTGGCTGCAGGCACAGTCCGGTTGCCTGCTTTCAAGCTCAGCGTTCTTGGCAAGTTGGGGGTCCCTCCTTGGAGGTTCCCATTCCTGCCGCCGCTCGCGCGCCCCAGCGGCGAGTTGGAGAGGCAGGGGGAACGGCGGAACGCAATCCTGGTTTGTTTGCTGTGGGGAACAAGCATTCCCAGACCTGAGATGGAGATTCTCGGGAGGGCTTCTAGTCCCTCACTGCCGGCATGCGTCGGTGATTTTGGGGAAAGGAGGCGTGTGGTCACTCGTGCTGCCATTGTGCTGGCAGCAGGGTGCAGGGTCGTGACAACACACAGCCCGCTTGGCGGGCTGGGCCTGGGCCGTTGGGCTCGGGTCCCTGGACCAGGACCACCTCCTAGCCTCAGGTTGGATTTTGGGGCTTTACTCCCCCCTTCAGGTCATTCCAGGACCCCCCAGGCTTTGTGGGCCAGGTTTGGGGTTCCTGATTCTTCTACACGGGCCAGGGCCCCCAGACTCTCTCAGGCCCCTTTGCTGCTGCTGCTCTTTCCAAAAAAAAAAAAAAAAATTAATTAAATAAAAAGAGTTGAAAAGCTGGCAGCAGCTCAAAAACATTGAAGGGCCAAACATGAGCTTCAGCCCAAGTTGTTCAATAAAGAGCTGTGGCCAGGACATTTCAGAAATTTTTTAAAAATTGTTTGAAATTGTTTGATGACCGTCAATGGACTTTTGATAGCTATTGATGGACTTTTCTGCAGCAAGCCTGTTTCAGGACCAAAAGAGACTTTCAGAGATGGCGAAGAAGAAGATCTTCAGTCCATGGACTTTTCCTGAAACTCAGCTGTTCGGACTTGGACTTCGTTTGCATTGTTTTTGCATTTTCTTACATTGTTTTCTTATATTGTAAGATTGTTTAGTGATATCATAGAATTTTGTGTTCTACAGGTGAAGAAATTCCCTGTTCATTCCACAGGAGCACTTGATTGAAGTTGATTGGCAAAAGATAACCTGTCAGGTGTTTGTTCTTTCCTCTGCATGAGCCCAGCAGAGAAAATTACAAACATTTTTCTTTTTAATTTAATTAAATAAAAAAAGGTGACATGTTGCAGACATCTCTTTATGAAAGATCCCTTCTTTAGGATTTTTCCTTCTGAGAAGCTGTGACCTCAGAGACATATGTAAACAATAATTATCTGCTGCTGTGGAATGCAACAGGTCCGTCTGGATTGGCCCATCTTGGATGTTTATAGTTAGTGGCCAATCCAGGACTGAGCTCTCTCAGACAGAGTCCAAGAGATCTGCCTTTGTTTTGATTCTTGCTATTCTATTCTTAGCTTAGCAGCCTTCTGGAAACCTTTCTCTTCTTTTTCTTTTTAGTATAGTATAATGTAATATATATATATATGATAAAATAATAAATCAAGCTTTCTAAATATGGAGTCAGATTTACGTCTCTCCCTTCATCCTGAAAACCCCAGTGACCACTGTCACACCAGAACTCTGCGCAGGCCTCAGAATCATTTGGTGTTTATCCACCCACTGGCAGGCCAGAATTCCAATCAGGGTCCCCAGGGTCCCAATGTCTGTCCTTGAGACGGTCGTGAGGCAAAATGAGGGGAACTCCAGACCGTATCTCACACCAGCTCATTTCCTTTTTCCAATTCTGAGCTCACTCTCTGGTGTGCCTTAATATGCATAATTGCTACCTTTTCAGGCATCTGAACTGCTTCCAGCAGCTGGATTATCTCTTGCACGTTTGAGGTTCTTTCCTTGCGAGGTCAGCAGTCCCCTCTCTTTGCAGATGGCTCCATGTGCATGCACGACTCTGAATGCATACCTCAAGTCTGTATAGATGTTTATTCTCTTTCCTTTTGCCATTTCCAAGGCACGGGTCAGTGCAATTATCTCTGTCTTTTGCGCAGAGGTGCCTGTTGGAAAGGGTCTAGATTCTATTACCTCTCTGCATGTAGTCACTGCATATCCAGTATGTCGCTTTCCATTGGCAACGTAGCTACTCCCGTCAGTGAACCAGGTCTCTGCATTGTCCAAAGGAGGGTCCTTTAATTCTGGGCGGCTGGAGTAAGTAGCTTCAATGGTCTCCAGGCAATTGTGGTGTACTGCTTCTCCTTGATTTCCACTGAGAAAAGAAGCTGAGTTGACAATATTAGTTACCACTATCTCTACATCATCTTGTTCTACCATGATGGCCTGGCATTTCAAAAACCTCTGTGATGAGAGCCAGTGGCCGCTTTTTAACTTCCAGTACTGCGGACTCTGTGTGGGACACTAGCACAGTCATTTTCTGTCCCAGGGCAAACTTGCATGCCTCTTGAATATTCCACATGACTGCTGCTACAGCTCTGAGGCAACCTGGCCATCCTTTGGCCATTGCATCTAGTTGCTTGAAAAAGGAAGCAACTGCCCTCCAGTAGGGACCCAAGTCCTGAGCCAATATTCCCAGGGCAATTCCCTGTCTTTCATGGGAGAATAGAAAGAATGGTTTACTTACATCTGGAAGTCCCAAAGCTGGAGCTGACATGAGGGCACTCTTTAGCTGGTGAAAGGCCCATGTGGCTTCCGTTGTCCACTGGAGATCTCTGTTTCCATTGGCAATAAGAGCATAGAGGGGTCTGATGAGCAGTCTATAATTATGAACCCACAGCTGGCACCACCCTGCCATGCCTAAGAAGGTTCGGAGTTCCTTTGTTGTCTGGGGTTTTGGCATTTGGCATATGGCTTCCTTGCCCTAAAGTCTGTTGGCCAGGACTGACCTCGTACCCCAGGTAGATTACCTTCTGTTTCACTACCTGTGCCTTTTTCTTTGATACTCTGTATCCTTGGAGTCCTAGGAAATTTGAAATGCTTCTTCCTTCTTCCTGTGGAGTTTCCCAGGACACTGGATCTTTGGAAGTTGTTCTCCAAACAGTGGGGGAATTTTTGAAGCCTTGAGGCACATGGACCATGTGAGCTGGGTTTTGCACCTGCTTTTAGGGCTTTCCCATTGGAATGCAAAAAATTTCTGGCTGGCTTCGTGGATAGGGAGGCAAATGAAAGCATCTTTCAGATCTAAAACAGTAAATCAGGTTAGTTCAGGTGTTAAGCAAGTTAGTAAAGTAAATGGATTTGCTACCACAGGATATAAATTCTCTGTTATCTTATTAACAGCCCTCAATCCAGTACTATCAATTATTGGGCTGATTTCTTCCTTATCTTCTTTTTCAGGGGGTACTGCTCAATTCTCACTGGCTGTGTCCCTTCCTTAAGCTTGATTACTATGGGGGGGGGAGGGGGTGTTCTTCGCCCTCCCTGGTACATCAGAGGCCCATACCCCTGAAAATAATTGTCCTAATATCTCTTTACTAATTTCCTTCTTAATTTCAATGGCTGTTAATGTTAAGCCTCACACCTTTATATACTTTTGATAATTTACCTCCAGAGTAACTTCCCCATTTTAGAATGTTTAGCGAATTGGGCATATACAAAAGCTTCTAAGTACACATTACTTTAAAAGTTTGCAAAAGTATGCCTTCTCAGACTGGCCAGTTGTTCCCCACACTACAACATAATCATTCTCCACAGGTACTAAAGCTTTATTTAAAACTGAATATATGGCCCCTGTATCAACCAAAATTCCACCCTTTTCCTTTCTTATGGTCTCACTGCCTCTTGCAGAGGGGTCTGTTACCTCCTAGTTCTGGATGAAATTGAACTGCCAGGAGGGGGATGGGTGCGAATGGGTATTCCTTTGGAGCCGGAGTCCTCTTCCCTTTTGGGGAAGTCTTATCCTCCCTTACCTTAGGAGGAGCCTTTAACAAATCATATGTACTCATTTTGCGAACTGAAATCGCTTTGCCTTTCAGCATGATAAACTTTGTCTGATTTCATATATTGCTGTCTTACAATGCATGCTGAACAACACGTTTGATTTGCCTTCTCTTTGCTTTGTTTTCTTTTTCAAGAGCTAACACCAGTGGGTCAGGGGGAGCTCTGAACCCACAGTTACTCTGCCATTCTGAGTGATTCTTTAAGGCGAAAAACTTAGCATACTGGCAGCTTTCTCCCAGTGAGCGCCTCCAAAAGAGGCTAGTTCAGGAACCTCTTTCCTCTGGTTAGTTCTCATTATTTCCTTCTCCTTATACTATCTTGTTTTCCACCCAAGCCTCACAGTGTCTTTTCTCAGTTTTCCTCACACACAGACCCCCAGGTGGCAGGTATCAGATGTGATCCTCCACACATAAGCTTCAAGATCTCAGGTTCTGAATTGGCTTGATCGGGAACCTTCAATTTACACTTGGGGCATAGAAGAGCAATACCAGTGCCTCTCACAAACTCTGCATTGCACACAAGGTGCCAGCCTCTCAATGCACCAAAAACTCATGGGAATTGCCTGCAGGCTATTCCGTTTATCACTTCGGCGTTTATCACTTAACCTCTACGGCGGGTTGTTTTCAGTCCAGACTTACTATATTACCAGCTGAAGTCCGATAAAGCCTCTTTATTTAAACTCATTCATCTCCTCTATCTAAACTCTGTTTTACAAAATATCAGTCTTTTCCAGTTCTCTTCCCGCACAATCTAATGAAAGCATTGTTTCCTCTGACAATCCCTTTACTGCCTTGCAAAAGGCTGTGCTTGTTACAGCAAAAACTCTGATATGCCCCCAAACACAGACATACCCCCCCCCTTCCCATCTCAAATTCACAAGAGTCAGGGCTTGAATTGCTGTGGGAGGGGAATTCCTGGAATTCCTTTAATTTGTTTTACCACAGTTAAACAGAAATCACCATACTGTAGTTCTTCTGTGTAAAATGCTACACTTGTTGCAAACAAATTCCTAAAATCTCCACAAACGCAACTATACAATCCCGAGAATCAAATTACCACAATGCGGGGGAAGAACCACACAAACGCACTGGTAAAAGGGGTATGTTTCAAACTGCCCTCTTTTCTCAACACAACACAGCTTACAATACTTTTACGCACATCAGCTTTCTCTGGTCCTCACACACTCTGGAAACATTCAAAATAACAGCACACAGTAAAATTCCAGGCATCAAGTCCAAACTACTAAGGCAGAGGAACCTTCTGAGTTCATCTAGCCAAGGCTAAAATGTGCACAATCTACACAAATCACCACCCTTAAACACAATAAATGTCCTTACCCACGTTTCTCCATTTGTTCTACTCCTCTGTGGGGCACTACCTGCCCCCACAGCCTGCCCCAGCTGGCGCCTCAGGCCTCACTCAGACGCTTCAGGCACAGGTAGAACTCTCCCCCCCCAGGCACCCAGGCACCGTGGGTACTGAAATAAACGGGCAGGAGACTTTTCTCCTTTTAATGCTGTTATTAAAAGTGATCAGCTCAAGATTGGGAAGCTCGACGGGTCTGCAGTCTCCGTCTTCTTTCCCAGGGTGACTCGGAGGAGGAGCAGCTTTGTCCACTAGGGGCAGAGCTGGGGGTCCAGTCCTCACGGGAGCTTCTGGGCGAGACCCCTTTCTTTCTGCTTTCCACTGCCTCTCAGCTCCCGGTCTTGGTTTAAGATGGCTTCTTTACTCAGGGCGAGGGTCACAAAGGTTTTTCAGCATCTCTGCAGGCTCAGCATTCTGTTCCTCACTTCCAGGCATCACTCTAATTTCTTAATTTTGCATTGGCTCCTTGTTTTTGGGGTCTTTTCGGTAAGTTTGACACTTCCCATGGCATCCATGGCATGCTGGTCCCGAAGTTAATTTGCATATTCTGATGTCCCCCCTCCCATGTCTCCTCCCCTCACTGTCTGGGGAGAAGTGCAATTTAGCCTCAGGCAGGGCTTTACCAATACAAAATGAGCAATTAGTTACAATGACCCGTGATTACAATAACAAAACAGGTAGAATTCCACCTCAGCACCAACTAGTCTGACTGTCTGGGGAGAAGTACAATTTAGCCTCAGGCAGGGCTTTACCAATACAAAAGGAGCAATTAGTTACAATGACCCGTGATTACAATAACACAACAGGTAGAATTCCACCTCAGCACCAACTAGTCTGACTGGTTTTGCAACTCTTTTTTTCTACAAAAAAATTGGCAGAATTTTGTTTATAACAGTCAGCAACACTTGGAAAGGTCCACGCCACTTTGCCACCAGGGGTGCTTCTTTCCACTCCTTAACTAGGACTCAATCTATTGGCTGGATGTTGTGAACAGCAAAGTCCAAAGGCAGGATCTGTGCCAGCTGAGCTTCCTGTCAAAAAGATTTCACAAGAGACAGTATCCTGGCCACATATTGTTTCAAATATACATCACTTATCTCTACCCCCCCACTAGGCTGAGAATTACAAGGGTAAGGAATTCCAATCATCAATTCAAAGGGAGATAATTGTATATCTCCCCTGGGTCTGGCCCTTATTCTTGCCAAAGCCAGTGGCAAGAGCCATACCCACGGCATCTTAGTTTCTATCACCAGTTTCAGGAGGTGTTTCTTTATTTCTCCATTCATTCTTTCAACCCAGCCTGAACTCTGGGGGTGCCAGGGGGTATGGAGGTTCCATTATATCCCTAAAGCAGTCATAACTCCTTGAAAATTTTTTCCTGTAAAATGAGTTCCCCTATCTGAGTCTATTGCTTCCACAATCCTATATCTTGGAATTATTTGTTCCAAAAATACTTTAATAACTGATCCTGTAGTTGCTGAAATGGCTGGAAATGCTTCCGGCCACCCTGGTAACTGACATACTATTACCAGAAGATATTTAAATCTTTCCACTCGGGGCATTTCAGTAAAATCCACCTGGCATCTCTGGAAGGGATGTACAGTCCAAAGCCTCCCACTCCTGGACAGTTTCTTTGTAACTCTGTTATTGGTTTTAGTACAAATAAAACAACCCTCAATGGCTCTCTTTGCCAGAGTAAAAAGACCCACAACAGCATATACCTTTTGAGGAAGGCTTCTGCCAGTCCTCGGGAGTCCCAATGACTCCCTTCGTGGAGTTGTTTTAACAATTGTAAGGCCAGAGCTTTTGGTATCCACTGCTTACCATCCCTTGTAAACCAATTATCCCCTCTTTCCTCTGCCCCACTCTTTTTAATTATCTCAAGTTCCTCTGGTGGAAAAGACAGTTTCTCTGGCAGTGGTGCAGTTACTGGGAGCAAAGGGAGCATCTTAGAGATTTTTGACAACAATGCAGCTTTCCGAGCTTCTTCATCAGCCAGTCGGTTTCCTATTGGTTTCCTATTACCTCCTCCAAGTACCCTGCCTGGTGCTCCTTGATGTGTATTATTGCTAACTTTTTTTGGTAAGTTCACCACCTCCAATAGGTGAGAGATTAAGTTCTCATGAGATAACGTTTTTCCACTGCAGGTTAAGGTCCCTTTTTCTTCCCATAGCTTCCCAAATGCATGTATCACCCCATATGCATACTTAGAATCAGTAAAAACATTCACTGTCTTGGCCTCGTATAATTCACAGGCTCTCACAAGGGCATACAGCTCTGCTGTCTGAGCTGACCAGGTGGGCGGTAACCTCCCCCCTTCCTTTAATTGCCTTCCATTCATGATAGTGTATCCTGTAAATCCTTTCCCTTCTATGACCCTTGAAGATCCATCAATAAACATATTTTCTCTCTCAGGCCAGGGAGCATCCTGCAAATTCTCCCCAGCCCGGGGTCCGGAGGCCAACCACCCGAACACAGCCATGGGTCTCCTCTTGGTCCCCCTCCCCAGGGCCGCACAAACAGGAGGCTGGATTAAACCCCTCCCCACTTCCAAATTCTAAATCCTCCTGTTTCATCAAACAAGATTCACACTGTTAAAAACGGGATCAGAGTCCTGGTACTAAAAGTGATTTCAGCATTTATTATAAAAAAAAGAAAGGAGTAAAGCAAGGGGGCCTGTGGGCTGAGCAGGAGCGTTCCCGTCGAGGATGCTGCAGCGCCAGCACTGGTTCTTCTTGAGCAGCACATCGATGTCCCCGATGTTCCAGGTCGAGCGGCACAGGTTCAGTGGGTCAGGAGCCCCTTTTTATCCTGTTTTTTGTCTGTTTGGATTGGTTTATTTTTGGATCCTTCATTTGCA
Source organism: Diglossa brunneiventris (assembly GCA_019023105.1). NCBI lineage: Eukaryota > Metazoa > Chordata > Aves > Passeriformes > Thraupidae > Diglossa > Diglossa brunneiventris. The sequence continues at coordinate 50,212 of JAFCGX010000570.1, read as the reverse complement.
TGAAGGTTTAAGGTGCTTGATTGTCCCATTACAGTTCTGTCCAGGCTGGCTCGTTTCGCTTGGGGGGTGGTGCACTTTACTTAGGTGTATTATGGTACGTTGAGTACCGTATTTCTTATAACTACCCTATAAACCCCCTTTACAATAACCAAACTAATAGTACATGCTTAACAATTCTCAACTATATTACGACAGTTTCTAACCTATTTTTAACAACACTGTAATAACCAAGCGCTGGTCATCCACTCAGAGGCTCTCTCAGCCAACAAAGCTTTAATCTGATATGAAACTTCAACAACCAGACACCCTCCCCTTGTCAGCCCTTGGGCCTCAGCCACCATCAGAGCTGTGGCTGAACAGTTCTGCAGACAATGGGGTCAGCCTCTGGCCACCAGCTCTAACAGCTTAGAAATAAGCAACAGGCTGCCGTGTTCCCCCATGCTCTTGCACCAAAATTCCTTTAGCATGATCCTGTTTAACATCCACATATAGTTCAAATTCCCCCTCCTAGTGCAGAAGAGCCAAGACTAGGGCATCAACCAAGCCATCCTCCAATTCTCCAAAGCTTTGCTCTCCTTCTGGGGTCCACACCACGACACCAGGACTATCCTGGGTTAAAAAGTCACACAAAGGTCTGGCCACTACAGCAATGTGAGAAATAGCCACTCACTTTTCTTAAATTTAGAAAAGTTTATTAAACCTTATCAAAAATACAACAGAAGACTGAATAGAGAAAATGTTACAGCACCCGGAGCAAAGGATTTTCCCCACCATGTGCTCACCCACACAATGGAGGTTTCACCTTTTAACCCTTTAGCCCGTCCCAAAATTCTGTCCATCGACTTCTTCTTCACTGTCCAGTGGTGGAGTTTACTTCCTTAAATCTTGATTGAAGGTCAGATGTCACCATAGTGACAAGCCAACCCTCCCAAATATCCCAACCCCGGCTGTCCCTTGATAACAACGCAAGGGGGTAAAAAAACCCCAAACTTTTCTTAACCTATATACATGATATTTGTCTGTTAATTGTGAGAGTCAATCATCACATTACTCATCTATCACAATCCCCCCTTTTCCTTTTCTACAGATTATTTGGCTCGAACAATTTAACTCAATGAGTCATACTAGCATCTGTTGATGTGGGCAAGGACAGAGGGAACCAAAGGGAAAAGAAACAAGAAATTTCTCTGGTCACCCTTATCCAGAATGAACAAAAGGCCATTACAGAGGTCGGCTATGGATTTTACCCCCATCTACCTGGCCTATGGGGTTGCTACCCATAGGAGGTGTCTCTTAGTGGTGAGTACAGAGGCCAACTCCATCTTGCCCTCCAGTCCCTTTTGTATTCAAAGACAGTTGGGGAAATATAGAGGTCCGGTATGGCCTTTTGTCCCTAACTTACCATGCCTACAGGGTTGCTACCCGCAGCAGGGCTATGGAGCCTTTTTGGTAGCAAACAAAGGGGCCAACCCGGTCTTGCCCTCCTTCCTTTGTCTTATTTTCTTAAGGAAGCTACCCCATCACCTTTTACGGTCCCATGTGTACTTCCCCTCAACAGATGCTCGTAATTCCTTCTCATTAAAACATGGGGAAAAAAAAAACAACAAACGCAACAGTTCTTAGGCTGGCTGGTGGAAGCTTGACTCTACTTTTTGGGTGTCTTGGTGTTTTTCTGGTTGTCTCTCAGTCTCTGCTTGAGAGTCAATCTTGTTTCCCCCAGCATGGATGTTACAGTCCATTCTTTGGGTTCTTCCACTGGGCCTTTAACTCTGTTGGCATGAGTCCATCCCCGCTCTGCAGTTCGCATGGCTGATTCGGTGGTGAGCAGTAGCTGAAAGGGACTTTCCCACTGAGGAGTTAGAGGCTGATCTCTCCATGACTTGATCATCACCCAATCTCCGGGATTAATATTATGGATTCTGACATCCAGGGTGATAGTTTGAGGAATTGCTCCTTTATGTCTTAGCCCTTCTAAGGTTTGTGCTATAGACATAACATATTTCTTGGCATTGGCTTCCCCTTCCTCATAGGTGGCAACTTTCCTGGGTGAGGTCAAAAAGGGTAACCCAAACATCATTTCATAGGGTGACACCCCCAGATCTGACCAGGATTGGGTTCTAATTCTTAATAAGGCCAAAGGGAGACATTTTATCTATGACATTTGGGTTTCAGTCATCAGCTTAACTAGAGTTCTTTTAAGAGTTTGATTTATTCTCTCAACCCGACCAGAACTCTGTGGATGCCATGGGGTGTGTAATTCCCATTTTACTCCCAGGGCTTGAACAACTTTTTGCATTATCTTCAATGTGAAATGAGTTGCCTAGTCTAAATCAATCCTGTTTACCATCCCATATCGAAGAATGATTGATTCTGGAAGTGTTTTACTCACAACATTGGTATTGGCTTTAACAGTGGGTAGTGTGTCTACCCAATGAGTCAAGTGATCTACTATCACTAGCAAAAACTTCCACCATTGTACCTGGGGAACTTCAGTAAAGTCTACTTGGATGTTTTGAAAGGGTCTTAAGGCTAGTTCTTGCCCTCCCCTGGGTGATTTCCTCGTGACCTTCTAATTTACTTGTTGATATATCACATACCGTTCAGTCACCTGCTTAGCTATCCCGAAAATTCCTGTGCATCCCCAACGCCTTAGAAATGGATCACTTAGCGCTTGTGTACCCCAATGTGTTGTCCCATGTATGCCTTCCAACATTTTCCTGGCAAGGGGCTTATTCAACATTTGCCTCCCATCTGCTTATCTCCACTTCCCTTCTTTATCTTTCTTGGCTCCTATTTTGAGGAGTTCTTCCTCTTCTGCCCCACTAAACACTGGGACCTCTTGTATTTCTCCCATGGGGGTTAACACCATCATTAGTTTTTCTGTCCCTGATTCTGCTGCATTTTTTAGCTTCCAAATCTGCTAAATTGTTCCCCCGTGCCTCTTGAGTCACCCCTTTTTGATGTCCTTTAACATATACCACTGCTACTTCCTCTGGTAATTGTAAGGTTTCTAACACTTCTAAAACAAGTTTTTTGTGAATCAGTCCCTTTCCCTTTGAATTGAATAGCCCCCTCTCTTCCCAAATTTTTCCAAAGGTATGCACTACACCAAAAGCATATTTTGAGTCGGTATATATTGTTCCCCTTTTCTGTGCTAATAGTTCCAGAGCTCGTTTTAGGACATATAGCTCACACGCTTTGGGCTGACCAGTTGGAAGGTAACTTTCCCTTTTCTATGGATACCAACCCTTCATCCACTATAGCGTACCCCAATACCCTGTACCCCTTTATTACCCATAAAGATCCATCGATGTACAATCGTTTCCCTCCTTGGAGTGGTTGATCCATTAGGTCCTCTCTTACTCTAGTTTGTTAGTTCATAACTTCTAGACAATTATGTATTAATTCCTCACTTGGTGTCACAGACACATTTTATGAAAAATCCTTTCCTTAGGATTTTTTCTCCTGAGAAGCCGAGAGGCCTCAGAAACAAAATGTAAACAATTATTATCTGCTGCCGTGGAATGCAACAGGTGCATCTTTGATTGGTCCATGTTGATTGTTTCTAATTAATGGCCAATCACAGTCCAGCTGTCTCAGACTCTGTCAGACACAAGCTTTTGTTATCATTCTTCTTGCTTGCTTGCTAGCCTTCTGATGAAATCCTTTCTTCTATTCTTTTAATATAGTTTTAATATAATATATATCATAAAATAATAAATTAGCCTTCAGAAACATGGAGTCAGATCCTCGCCTCTTCCCTCATCCTGGGACCCCTGTGAACACCACCACAACCTAGTTCTCCATATAAAAACTGGGCAGGGTTGAGTTGGTTACTCACGATCAGCACTAAATCAGTATTTATTAAGATGGCTTCATACTTTAGCACTCAGGAATCAGTGAGCCATTTCTCAGCCTTTTGGCTTAGGATACATCTAACTGAGTGCAGGGTATATACTTTCAATTTTCCCCCAAATGTTAATTTTTTGCTTTCCTCTACGAGTACAGCAGTTGCTGCCACCAGCTGAATGCATGGTTGGCCATACCCGGCTGACAGGGTCTAGCAGTTTTGATAAATAGGCCACTGGTTTCCTGGATCCTCCCCAGTCCTGGGCTAGGATTCCATGAGCTACCCCTCTTTCTGCATCTACAAACAGATAAAAAGTTTTGTCTAAGGCAGGAAGACTCAGTGCTGGTGCACTGACTAATTTTTGCTTCAAAGCTTCAAACTTTTGTTTATTGTCTTCTTCCCACCTAATCTCTTCTTCTACTAGCTTTTCATACAAGAACTTGACAGCCTGCGTGTATCCTTCAATCCATAGCCTGCAATATCCCGACAAGCCTAGAAACCTTATAACTTGTCTCTTAGTTTTTGGCCGTGGGAGTGAGGCTATCCCTGCTATTCTCTCAGGGTTCAGCCGCCGGCTCCCTTGACAAATCACGTGTCCTAGGTATTTTACTTCATGCTCTACAAATTTGAGTTTCCCTTTTGATATTCGAAGCCCTTGGTTCCCCAGAAAATTTAACAATGCTATGGTGGATTCCTGAACTTTGTTTTCTTCCCGTCCTGAGAGAAGCAAATAATATACATACTGGATGAGCTTTATCTCAGGTTTGATGGAGAAGAGTTGTAATACTTCTCCCAAGGCTTGACCAAATAGGTTTGGGGATTTGGAAAACCCTTGGGTAACCTAGTCCTCTGAAGCTGTTGCTTCCTCCTGGAATTGGGGTCCTCCCATTCAAAGGCAAATATATCCCTACTTTTCTCTGCCAGTGGACATGCCCAAAAAGCATCTTTTAGGTCTATCACACTGTCATGGTTTGACGCTGGCACAATGCCAGTGCCCTCATGAAAAGATATCTTCCCTCGTGTCTGCTGTGAGATGTGACCAGAAATAGAGCAAAGCAGGCTCCAACTTAGGAATAAAGGGAAAAAAACTTTATTAACTTACAATATATAAAAGAAACACACACAGAACTCAGAATGAAAACCTTCCAAAACATTCTTCCTCCTCTCCCCCCCCTCAGATAATCAACTCTCAGTTCATCAAGAAGAGAGGAGTCCCTCTTGTACCATAGGCTTCCCCAGGAAACACAGTTAAAACCTCTTGTGTTTCCATGTCACATGTGGCACCATCTGAAGAACATTTGCCCTCGTGACCTCTTCTTTCCATGTACAGTGCTCTCACCACTGCACATGGACCAGAGCAGCTTCTAGGGTTCCCCTTTTAAGGATGATTTGCCCAGTTCCAAAAAAGCAACAGTCTCTCACTTTCAGGACACCGGTCCCCCCCAAATTCACCCCCTGGGGCCCAGGGGTCTTGAGAACAGAGATCTTCTTCTCCACTGAAGATCGAGGGCACCACCACCCTCCTCATCCATCGTCTCTGTTCACGCCACTCCTTCACATAACATCACTGCACTCTCTTGGCTCCAAGCCATTGCCTCCCCCTAAATGCAGTCTCTGTGTTACAGGAAAAAAAGGTTCTGTCCATGGCTATACAAGAAAAGTCCAGCCAAAGGCCACTCCATCATCTCCTCCCACCTAGGATTCTTCTCAACTCTTCTGACATCTTTCACTTGCTCAAACCTACACCACACTTGCCCATTTCCTTCCATTTTATGTTTGTCTCTCTCCTAGGAGGGTTTAATGTTCTGCAAAGTTTTCATTGTCCAAGAAAAGAGTTAAAATCTTGGGCTCTGCCTGCCCAGAACTCCCACTATGGCCCTGCTGGGCACCTTCTCGCTGCACCCCCCTGTTCTTCTCCTTTGGCCGTGCTGCCAGCACATGATATCAAATTTCAAGGTGGCACAAGCACAGGCACGGGCTCTCTCTCTCTCTTGGGGTGGGGGGGCTGCCCGATGCCTCTCAGTGTTCCTCCACCCTTCCATCCTGCAGGGGCCTTCACCCCCCTTCTCTGTCCAAGGCTCTGGCCTACCTCAACCCTGGCCGCATGGTTTCCCCTCCCCCACCCAGCCCGCAGCTGGGCAGGGGAGGTCTGACCTCTTTCACCGACCTGAAGTAAGAGGGCTTCCCCCTGGGAGTTCTCTGCTTTTAACCCCCTGTGTTCTCAGAGGCGTATCCATGTCCTCAGTGGCCACACAAGGTGCCAATATTCAAATCTCGGCACTGATTAGTTTGACCACAAACTCCCAAATAACTCACTTCCTTATCAACCTAGGACACACACTAAACCACTGGTGTGAGGGGGGGATGTTACTTAGTAGTGTATAGGAGTTAGGCACTACTGGATACCAATTCACTGTTCTTTTGTTTACTTCTCTTAAATCTTGGACAAGCCTGTAGGGCCCATCTGACTTCTTTACTGGTAATATGGGTGTATTATGGGGGGACATACATAGTTCTAAGGTCCCATCCTCAAGTAGGTCCTGGATCACCGGCCATAGTCCTCTTCTCCACTCCAGGGAGAGTGGATATTGTTGTACCCGGACTGGATGGCTCTCATCAACTATTTTTATTACTATAGGTTTCATGTTCAATTTACCTAGATTTTTCGGATTTGCCCACACCATCTCATGAATTTTCTCCTCATCCTCTTCCCTTAATTGGAGAAGCTTAACCACCATTTTTCTTTCCTCTGGGAGTACTCCAATGTCTAACTGCACCTGTAAATCCTGCCCTAATAGATTGCACCCTGTTTCTGGAACTAATAGAACATCCCACATTTCTACTTTATTGCCCCTTCAAACTTTACTTCCTTTATAACTGAGACCTTGAACCCCTCCCCTTTTGCACCTACTACTTGCATGGTATCTTGACCCTTTTTGCACCCCTTTGGGATTCTATAAACACAAGTTCTTTCAGCCCCCGTGTCTACTAGGAATTCAAATTATTCCTTCTGGGGGTCTATTTTTAAAGTTATCAAGGGCTCTTGATGTTATTCTGTCCCCAGGAGGTAGAGCCCCTGACACCCCTAATCTTCTGTTTCTCCTTTTTGCTCAGTCTCATAGACCCTCAGGTCCTTTTCCCTCTGGGGGCAATTCTTTCTGATATGCCCATTCTCTTTACAGTAAAAGCAGACTGGTCCCAGGTTTCCCCATCTCCCAGACTCTCTTTTTTGTGCCCAGTCCCAAGGAGCTGCATCCCCCTCAGTCTATCTTCCCACACTTGGAGTCTCCCTGCTTTACCCGGGTAGTTCTTTACATGCTGGTTTCCTTCCCTAATGGCAGTTACCATTACCTAGGCTTTTGCCTTGGCCTTCTCTTCGTCCCTCTTTGCGTACACCTGTGCTTCCCTTAAAAGATCCTCTAACCCCCTTTCTTGCCAACCATCTACCTTTTCTAACTCTCTCCGTATATCTGGCCAGGCGTGAGTGACGAAATTTATCTTTAGTAAGATCTGTCCAGCCACTGTGTCAGGGTCAACCCCTGAATATTGCCTCATATTTTTCCTCAATCTTTTTAACCATTCTGTTGGGGTTTTTTTCCCCTCTTTTGCTGCTCATTGAAAGCCTTACAGGCATTTTGATTACGTGGAGCTGCCTCTCATACCTCTTATAATCAGTGTTCTATATTCCTCCATGTCTTGCCTTCCCCCAGTGCTGTTGTGGTCCCAGGTGGGGCGCACTATGGGCATTTTCAGATCCCCAGGGGGTCCTTGCACATGCTCCCTTTCCCATATCCGTATCCCAGCTGCCCGGGTCATCTGTCTTTCCTCTGGTATGAACAACATAGTCATTATTGATTGCAATTCTTCCCATGTATAAATATTGAGCCCTAGAAACTGGTCTAACTGCTCTGCTAACCCAAGGGGGTCCTCTAATAGTTCTTTTAATTCCTTTTTAAACATTCTCACATCAGAGGAACTGAGAGGTATGGTTACAAATCCAATTCCTCCCTGTAACCCCCCAGGGGTACTTCCCTCAGAGGGTACAGTCCCAATGCTTGGTTCCCCTCCTCTGATCTGCTTTCCTCTCTTTGTGCTACTCTGCTTCTGGTGTTCTGGCTAGGCCCATCAGGGGGTAAGGGAGGTGCAGTTGAAGCTACTGGAGGTGGTGGGGGTAAGTGGTCTAACGGGTCCCATTCTTTATGTTCTGCTACCTTAAACACACTCACCTTTGAGGGTGAGGTTTCCCCTTCCCAGCAAGCAGCATATTCACTCTCTTCCTGATGGAATGGTTTCTTAGCTCTTACATACATGTTTAATGCTTGGCATATCCATCCCTCGTCTGACCCATATCTCGGCCAGTATACATGATCACTCCTAATTTCCCTTCTGGGCCATTCCAATCTGCAGTACTGAACCATTTTGCTCTCATCCTTATCTCTGGTGTTGTGGTCATTTTTCCACCGGGCTAGTTTCCTTCCCAGTGGGCTATCTGGGGGTATGCCCATTGGTTCCTCTTCAATCTCTGCTTCTCCCTTTGGGGATTCGCTACTCACCCATGATCCCATCCTGACCAGTAGATCACAGGTCTTCCCCTGACAGTCCGCCTTTCCAACCACAGGCCCTCCCGACAGAGCCCGCCTCCCCAATCAGCGAACTGCCCACTCTCAGCAAGGCCCGCCTCCCTAAGAAGGGTGAGGGAAAGGGGGAAAAGAAAGAAACTAAGAAAGGAGGAAGGAGAAGGAAAGGGAAGAGAGAGGGGGAAATAAAAAGGAGAAAAAAGGGAAGGAGAGAGAAAAAACAACAACAACAAAAAAACCCTTTACCTCCTTCCGAAAAAAAACCCTACGGTCTGGCAGCTCTGATCCAACTTGCCACGGCACAGCATGGCTAAGGTCTACCCCTGGCCTGCCCCGGCTCGGTTCCCGCTGCCGCCACTCGGCCCACCCTGGCTCAGTTCCTGCCAGTACTGGCCGCACACCAGAGCCCAGTGGTGCCGCACATGGGCCCCTGCTCAACCCCCTTTGTGTGTGCTGGCTCTGTGCTGCGAAACCCTTCACAAACCCTTCTATCTCATGCATCCCACTGGCCAAGGGGGAAAATCCCCACTTTCCTCTTCACCACGTGTCCCGTCGTTCCCTCCAACCGCCCAGTATCCTAAAACTCAAACGGACCAGGACGGGCCTGGTATAGTACTGACATGGAGTTTGCTTTCCTATACCGGAATTACAGAGTAATTATCTGGCCAAAAATAGTTATGACTCACCCCTCTTCTTCTCTTTTCTTTATCCAGCCTCCTGTTGTCTCCGGGCTTCAGCCTGCAACCACCGGTGGCACTGGGAGTGGCTTATAGACTCCGCCAAATTTTTAGCATGGGCGTGCCTCTTTTCCAGAACTCCTAACACCACTGGGCTGAGGTGTTTAACCCTAACCCCGAAAAACTGTGAGAAATAGCCACTCACTTTAATTTAGAAAGGTTTATTAAACCTTATCAAAAATACAACAGAAGACTGAATAGAGAAAATGTTACAGCACCCGGAGCAAAGGATTTTCCCCACCATGTGCTCACCCACACAAAGGAGATTTTGCCTTTTAACCCTTTAGCCCCTCCCAAAATTCTGTCCATCGACTTCTTCTTCACTGTCCAGTGGTGGAGTTTACTTCCTTAAATCTTGTTTGGAGGTCAGATGTCACCATAGTGACAAGCCGACCCTCCCAAATATCCCAACCCCGGCTGTCCCTTGATAACAATGCAAGGGGTAAAAAAAACCCCTTTTTTTAACCTATATACATGATATTTGTCTGTTAATTGTGAGAGTCAATCATCACATTACTCATCTATCACAGCAAAATCCTCAATCCATGCTCTGCAGCACCCCACCAACTGCACCTTCTACTCTAAGTCCCTTTTTTTTTTTTGGCAAAAAAATTAAGCAGCTTTACAGTAGCCTCCTCAACCACCTTTTCCTGTTTCCCTGATAAAAGCAAATCATCCACATACTGCAACAACCTAACTCCTGAAGGTGGAGTAAACTCTCTTAATATTTTCTGCAAAGCTTGCTCAAACAAAATCCCCAAAAGAAAATCCCAATCCTTCCATGTATAATCCGCATTTCCCAAATATTCCTCTATCTTTTCCCTTACCCCTATGGGATCATCCAGATATGGGGGTAATTCTTTTTTTTTCAACCCTCTTATATCCTGGGTAGTAAGTGGTACACACAATTACAAACCAAAACCCTCCCCCTTGACCCCTCAAAGGAACTTGGCAGAGTGGCATCTGGTGTACCCCTGTCTCTTGGGTCCGGGGGGCTTCTGATGCCCTAAATTGAGTTCCTCTTCTATTTCTAGTGGGAGGTACGATATGCTGCTCCCCCCCCCACACACTATCATTATTCTCAGGTGGAGCCGTAGGAACAGCATTTCCCTGATCCCCTTGCTCCAGGAGCTGAGGATACAGGGGACCTGCATCCCAATCCTCACTGTTTTCCTCTTCCTCCCCTTTTTTCTTTTTAACACATAGATTTCTCCTGTTGCTTGTCTAATCCATATCAACCCACATTCCCTTTCCAATTCTCCTCTAAATACCTCCACAAAATTCGACACAAATTAATTCTATCTGTTCCATAAGGTGGCCATATAAGCCCCTTTGGCAACTTACACACTGGCCACACAAAAGAAGAGTATTTTACCATGATCTCCATAGTTACCTCTGGGTGAATGTATAATCTGTTCCAAGACCTCAGCATTCTCCCCAAGGGACTCTCCAGGGGTATTATGGGATCGTCATCCCTTTTGCCGGGGTCCCTTCCCAGCTTTACCCTTGCAACCCTCCATGGGTGCCTTGTTTCACCTGTGCTACCCTCCAGGGATGCCCTCTCAGGTTTGTTCCCCAAAGATCTCATTTTACTCACCGGTGAGATTTTCAGTGTTCCTTCCCGGTGGACTCTTCACAGATCCCCCTGGTCCGCCACTTGTCTGTCTCCTGGACAGTCTTGGGAACCCAATCAATTGCCCGGAGCCTGCTGCCACCAAGGGGAACTGATCACCCAAACTAAGTGAGGCGCGCCTTCAGCTCTGCTCGCTGCCCGCTGCCCCAGAAGGTGGAAAGATCCCAGACGAGCCTGCAGTTGTTAGGAAAATTAATCCACAAACATCAGAGGTTTATATCCAAAAAGGAGACAGAGGAGTCCTTTTAATTTATTCGAATAAAGGGAGAGGCTGTGGGGAATTCCCCTGGGATCTCTAAAATATTTGGAGGACGCAGTCTCCTTTTTATCCTAATTTCCTGGCTGCATTTTCCTTCTCTCTTTCCCCATTGGCTGAGGTACTTGAGGGGTACAGACTTCCTGAAATGCCCGATACTAGAGATTTCCCTCTAATGTATAACCCTCCCTTTTAATTTTTAATTCTTATGGAATTTAGGATTTTCCCCCTTTGTTTCTTTTATCTTTTATTATCCAATTTCATTTATCAGCAAACCTGCAGTTTATTTGTAAAAGCAAATATCTTTTTCCATTCATCAAACAGTGGAATCCTTCCCATTGTTTCTTTTATCTTTCAGTGCTAGTTTTATCTACCAGCAGACCCACAGCTTGTTTGTAAAGACAAATCTGTCATTCCTCTCAGTTGTCTTTTCCCTTTTGGGATACCAGCAAGATCGTGTCACAAATGCTACAGAAAACATTACATGGAAAGAAACCAAAGTTCCTTTTTTATTACACATACCCATGTCAACAGTCACTGTTATTACCCATCCAAATTAAGTACCTGCAAGTAAAACAGGGAAAAATATCAGATTGCAAGAAATCTAGGAAAAAGTGGTAATAGATGGGGAATTGAATGTCCAAAAGGAGAGAGATGGATTTGTTTTACATTTGATCTTAGGGATATAGTCCAAGATTTGGTAAAAGAACAATTAGTAAACAAAAAGGTAAAACCAGCACAGCAATCAAACTCTGTATTGGCCCCAAATTATATGCTGAATCCTATTATAAGACTCCAAGCAGTTATAGAGGTGATAACAAACAAAACTGCTTGGGCATTGGAATTAATATCAAGTCACCAAAGCCAAACAAAAACTGTAGTGTATCAGAATAGGTTGGCTTTGGACTATTTATTGGCTAAAGAAGGGGGTGTTTGTGGAAAGTTTAATATATCAGATTGTTGAAAATAGATGACAATAGGGATGTCATCCTGAAAAAAGCAAAAGATATCAGAAAAATAACCCAGGTACCGGTCCAAAATTGGGAAACAATGTTAAAAACTAGCTGGTGGGAGTTATAAATGGATAATGAGATGATTGGCTCTCGCAATTAAGGGATGAATATTGTGTGACTATTAAGAGAAGCTTTATTGATGTATAGTTATGTTATTGTAGTTTAAATGTCCTCTGTTCTCCCCATAGTTCCCCTTTCCCCCCTTTCTGTATTGTTGCCATCAGACAGCCTGGGTTGTCTAGGACAGGTAGAAAGAAGGTGTGCACATGTGCCCCTTACATGGGGCAGTTGGGAATGGAAAAGCTTGTTGCTGGGGGAGGCGTGGCATGACAACACCTGACCCTCCAATCAAGTTGCAAGAAAGCAGTCTCCACCAATAAACGGCAAAGAAGAATTGACTGACAGAGTTTGGGAGGGGCCAGGGTTGGCTGATGCAACCTCCAGGAGTTTAAAAGGCGAAGCATCCATCTTGAAGATGAGCCAGCCATGTGGTAGACAGCTTCCTGGCCTGTTTTTCCTGATTTAGTCCTTTTGTTGTATTTTTGTTAAGGTTTAATAAACCTTTTGAATTTTGAAAGTGAGCAGTCATTCCTCACATGGGGCAATGTATTGGAGATGGAATGGTGGAAGAAATTAGGCTTCTTCCTTTAGTGTGTGTCTTAGGGTGATGTTATGATGCTTGTATTTTTAATTATGTGTTTTGTTTATGGTAGGTATTATATTCTGTGCTTTTAAGACTAGCTCAGAGTGAAAGCGGGGAGAAGAAGCACAGAGTTTTTTGTTATCAGCCTCACTCACTCACTCACTCACTCACTCACTCACTCACTCACTCACTCACTCACTCACTCCTTCACATTCAGCTGGACTGTGTTGTCTAAGCACAGACAAAGCAGAACACAGTGCTCCTTTGTTTTTTAGTTAGATTAGCTAGCTGAAGCAGAGAAGTTTCCCTAGACTTGTTTTCTTTCCCTTTTTTTAGAACTGTTCAAACCTACTCCAGACTGGGACCCGGGGAAACACCGAGAGCTTACACTTTGTAGCCTACAGAGACCTACTCTGCAGCCTTTCCCAGCACCAGAAAGACTGATAACAGAGCAACCACCCACCAGTGAGATTTTCTAAACTTGTCATCTCTTCAGAGTGATAAATAAGCTTTGTCATCTAGTGTTGTTCATTTTTTGTGCTAGTGTACTTTGCCTATTAAATAAACAAGTATTTTTCTACCTCTCTCCAAAAAGATTATTTCCCAAACTGGTTAGAAAGAGAGGCTGTGTAAGTTAACTTTCTAAGGAGCCCCTTTTAGAAGTTTTCTCCCAAATTTGCCCTAAACCAAAACAATGTGTTACTACTGTTTTGATATTTCTTCCTTGTTTAATCCCCTGTTTTATTTGATTAATTACCAGCATAGTCTAAAGCATACAAGTGGACAAGAAATATTGCTCAAGCCAAATTATTTATAAGGATAAGAGGGGGGATTGTTATAGATACATATTATAATATTGGCTTTTTGCAAATATTAAAATGGATTTTATATGTGTTGTTATAAATGATTAAATCAGTAGCCAATTTATCAAAAATCGACAAAGATTTATTTTGGAAAAATTAGAAAATATAGAATTTCAAAATCTTGCCACAGCCAAGTCAGCGTCAGCCCCGGGAGCAGCCGCTGGGTGCCTTAGGTTCCGGCTGACGTAGAGACAGCCTTTCCCCAAAGTGCACCCCGAATGCTTCCAGAAGCCAGCTTATATACCATTTATTCTGCCTAAGGCAAAGATGACCACATATTTCTTGGTGTCCCTTTACATGTAAAGTTGAGTCTATACATGTGTAGAAACAGACAAAGACGAAGTCCGAGCTCAGACGGATGTCTGATCACTGGTACAGAGTGCATTCACATGGAATAAGTCCTGAGTGCTGTGAGGAAATCGATCCCAGGTGCAGGGTCTTGTGAGCTTCCTCAGGACTGTCCATTCCTGGAATGTCTTGATCATATCTTCTCCTGCATTAAAATGCAAGAAGTCTTCTCTGATAGCTCGAGCCTGTCCCTCTGTCCCATTCATGCTGTCCGGGAAGGCGTTATGCATAGCTGGGATGCAGGAAGTCCCTCCTAATGGCCCAGGCTAGTTCTATTCAGACCATCCGGGAAGGAGTTATCATATGTATAGCTGGCCCCGATAGGTCGGGGAAGACTGAAGACTGCAGGCTTTACACAGTAACCGGTTTGATGTTATCTTTTCCGAGAACTGCTCAGGCAATTCCCAGCCGGAACAGTTACAAATACAGGTTTTGGTTTCTCCTAATATTTTATACACTTATTCCTAATTCTCTATAGCATGAATTAACCTATTACCTATAACATGTGTGATGTTAAGTAACTTTGTTATAAAGATATAGTTTTTATTTCTGTTGTTTATTAAGCTTAGACATAGTAGTAAAATAGCTGATATAAGTATGCTTGTGTTAAAATGCCTGCTTGGATGGGATTACATCCAATGAACATAGGATGAGGACACCTGCTACAGATATGCCAACTATCAGCATCTGCTGTCTGAAGAAAGTATGGACCAAGGCCCAAACTGGAAGTGATAAAGGAGCCAAAACCACAGCCAAGAAACACGCATGCTCTACAAAGGTGGACCCAAGGAAGGGCTATGTAAAATAGTTCCTGGAATATGTAAACTAGTTTATGGATATGCATAAGGGTCTATGAATATGCAACAGGCTGATGTAATGGAAAAGGTATTTAAGGGGTATCCCTGAAGGTGAGTGTGCTCTTGGCTGAGTGCCAAGATGCACCCGGCTGTAATAACCTTTGCTCTATGGTCCTTGTCTCCTATTGTCCTTTATTAAACTTTTAAAATATTCACAGGAGGGTGAACATGTTTTTCACAGTGTTATGATCTGCTTATTAAATTTCTTAAAAATGCCTCTGCCTGGATTAAGGTGCAAACGAGACCATATGCCAGTGTCAATAGTATGGGTTTTATTTGATAGTAAATATGAGAGAGAGAGGGAGAGAGAGAGAAAAGAAATAGGAAATAGGTGAGGGGGACAGAAAGAGAGAGACAGAGACAGAATAAGGAAAATATCGCCACTCCATGAATCCCAACAATGCTCCATTGATCCTCTCCAGCTGGTCTTCTTGGTGGAGAAGGTCCCCCCGAAAAGCATAGGATCCGATGGGTTAATATATGCTCAGGCCAGGTGGCAATGTTCAGGTACTTCTCCCCCCCCAGGGAGGGGTAATCTCTTGCAGACTGGATCTGTTGCATCACGTGCAATCCTGTGGTGCAAGGCCTCTGGGGAGCAGTTTGGGGGGGGGTCTTTCATGGATTAAAATACCCCCTGAGCTGAATGTGAATGTCCCGTGGATGTGGCCTGTGGGGTTGGGGGGTCCACAGGTGGGCCAGTTTGTGTAAGGGAGGATGGGTGTTCACTGCCTCTGACCAGAGGTTACACCCGAAACCTCCTCCCCCGCCCTAATTTCTGGGGGTGTGGGGAGTCTGTGTAAACCTGGCTTCTACAGGCTGTGGTCTCCCCCACCCCAAATCCAGTCAGAGGTAATTCTCAGCACGGCTGCTGGGTTTGGCTATCTTGAGGATGCATTCTTTTCCCTAGGCCTTGCTTGTTTTTTCCCTAGGCCTGAGATGATCAAACAATAGCATCTTATCTAGGTGGTTTAACTTACAGTCCAAAGTTGCAGTCAGGTATTTTCAGGGAGGCTTCTTTGGTTGTAGTTCCTTTATACAGTTTTTGTTATAATGAACAAAACTTTATATCAATGTTTGAGGCATGAACTATTTCAGTCTCTGACAGGCAGAAAGGAAAACTGAATGAGAATGGAAGTTCAAAGGGGACACGTCTCATAGACTTTATTCATTTGTTTATGGGCACAAAGTTTTGGGGCTACCTGTTCCTAGGGCATAACACCAAAGGTTATGATGGCTACTTTGTTGTTACTTAGCTTCTGAAGGAAAAAAATGGCTATGCAAATAATCCCTGTCTTGGGTTACAGTGTAAGGCGTAACCAAAGTATGTATTATACCACCATCTACATGAGCTGTTAAAATGGGTGGTGCAGTGTTTCTTTATCTTTTTCATGACACAGCTGTAACTCCCTCTGGGGAATCAGCAGCCACCCTGAGGGGGCCATGTCTGCTAATAAGCCATCAAGGACTCGCCAGATTGACTCATAGGATTACATCACCCCATTGTGAAATTCCCCACTCTGGGGGAGGTACGAAACATTCCCGCCTGTATATAATCTGGGGCTTGGGACACCACAATGCCACCACTGGATACCCAGAGGGCAAGAGCTCTCAACAACCACCACTGGACACCCAGAGAAGGTCCAGAGCTTTCTACAGGATCACTGCTTCGACAAGACCACATCCATCACTCCAACAGGACTGCAGCCACCATTTAATCAGACTGCTACCATCGCCCTGACCAACAGGGTGTCAGGTTGTATTCTGATTTTGTTGGTTAAAGCCAGTGTTTCTGTACTTTTGCCTTGTAATTTTCCTATTAAATTGTAGCTCTGACTTGAAATCTCTCAAAGGTATTTGTGTGAGATAATTCCTCCCACTGGTTTATCTTCAAACCAGCACAATCCCCCATGGTAGTTGTCGGAGCGTCGGGGGGTAGCACGGTCGGTACGGACGGAGACGAGAGATCTCTGAAGCCAGGTCGTGGAACTTGCGGTTTATTGCAAAGGGCATGGGTGCAGGGCCCTGCTGAGAGCTGCCAGCCGCAGCTCGGAGCAGGCCCGAGAGAAGAGAGGGGTAGAGAGGATGAGAGGGTAAGAGAGCAAAAGCATATGAGAGTAAAAGGGGTAAGAGAGTAAAAGGCAAGAGCTAAGAGAGCGAAGTTCCCGTTACAATACAATAAATCATCTTCTGTGTTGAATATTCTGATTCTCACTAACCAATCTAGTACAAGATACAAATTCTATAGCATTTCCATACAGCCTATAAGAATCACTACATTACCATACTGTGCTACATTTTAAACCCTAAAAACTACTCTTTGGACCCCTTCTTGCCAAGCTGGCAGGGTCTGCTTGGACCCTTGGACCTGCCTGCAAGCAGAGGGTCTTGTTTCATCAAAACAGGATTACCTTCAGTCAGCCACACCGTTGTTTTCCCATTGTTCAGTAACTAAGGGATCTCAAAGTTTGCTTTCATTTCAATCTCGCTTATAGTTTCTATATTCTCAAAATCTTTTGCCAGGCAATCATATTTATAAGGCTTTCCTGTTTTGTCTTCCCCAACAGTAGTAAATGCACATGCATAGAAGTGCCCAGTCTGAGTATGTGTGGTAGGGTTGATCTTGGACTGCAGCAAGGTGCCCACTCAGCTGCTCACTCACCCTCCATCCTCAACAGGACAGGGGGTAAAAATAGGATGAAAAAGCCTGTGGACTGAGATAAAGACAGGAAGATTGCTTACCAGTTACCATCACAGGTATTGTGGGTTAAACCTGATAGGCTGCAAGGCACAAAACAGCCACTCCCTCACTCTCTCCCAGTGGGATGGAGAATCAAAGGGTAAAAGTGAGAAAACTTCTGAGTTGAGATAAAGTTAGTTTAATAAGTAAAGCAGAAGCCGTACAAACAAGCAAAGCAAAATAAGGAATTCATTCACTCCATCTCATCAACAGGCAGATGTTTAGCCATTTCCAGGAAAGCACAGCTCCATCACACATGAAGATTTCTTGGGAAGACAAGCACCATAACTCCAAAATCCTTCCTCTTTCTTCCCCCAGTTTATATTGCTAAGCACGATTTCATATGGTATGGAATATTCCAATGGTCAGTTGAAGTCAGCTGTCCTGGCTGTCTCCCCTCAGAACTTCTTGTGCACCTCAGCCTACTTGCTTGTGGGGCAGAGGGATAAACAGAGAAAGCCTTGATACTATGTAAGCAAAGGCCAGTGTCATGGTTTAACTCCAGCCAGCAACTAAGCACCACACAGTCGCTCACTCACTCTCCCGGCAGTGGGCTGGGGAGTAAAGTAGGGAGACTAAAAATAAGAAAACACATGGGTTGAATTGCTGTAGTGTGTTCAGTGTTCAATGGTTTGTTCCAATTCCCCTTTTTCATATTCTGTTAATAGTCCTGCCCAAGTTCTCCTTCCCGCGCTTTCCAACGGTCAGTACCTGTCAGACGTTCAGTTACTATGACAATTAATTGGTTCCCCTTGGTTCTCCCTGCACCCCTCCCCGGTTTCCATGACACTTAATTGGTTTTCTCCCCCCAGTGCCCTGTCAATCACTTTCTAACCCTGCATTTCTCTCTGGAACCTTCTTTTTAGAGCTGGACGTGATTGGTTCAGAGGCTGGGTTCCTTCCCTCACTTAATTTCTGTTGGTTTTCCCTTTATGTCATTCATATGTACCTGTAATTTGATTTGTCTGAGGACGGGTGCTTCCCCTACACTCTGTACCCCTTTAAAACCTCCCTGCACCCACCCCTTGGGGCCCTTTTTCTGTTGCACCCCCTTGGATTACAATAAACCAGGACTTCGCTACAGATTAAGGGATGCTTCTTTTCTTGTTGGCTGCAGCGGACTCCAAGCCTGTCCAAAGGAGATGGCTCTCCACTATAACGTGGGGGCTCTCCTTAGGCGCTGCCCCTTGAGCCGAGTGCTCCCGCGGGTGGGGCAGTGCCCTGGCAGACTGCTAGCAGTGCTGCTTGCTAGTTGGGACGCTTGTCAGCAAGGCAAGCGCTGCTGCATTGAATTAAAAAAAACCCAGATTAATAGCTAAAAAAAAAAAAAAAAAAAGTAGGAAACCTCCCCCCAAACCAAGAGAGAAGAAAATAAAAAATAGAAAACAAGTGATGCAAGAGAAAACAATTGCTTGCCACCAACTGATCAATGCACAACCAGTCCCCAATCAATGACAGTCCCTCACAACCTTCATCCCCTCAGTCTATTGCTGAGCACAACGTCATAGGGGATGGAATATTCCTTTGGTTGCTTGCGGTCAGCTGTCCCACCTGTGTCCCCTCCCAACTTCTTGTGCGCCCCCAGCCTCCTCACTGGCAGGGCAGTATGAGAAGCAGAAAAGGCCTTGACTCTGTTTAGGCACCAGTCAGCAATAATTAAAACTTCCCTCTGTTATCAACATTGTTTTTGTCATAAATCCAAAACATAGCCCCATACAAGCCCCTTCCTATCCTTTGCTATAACACATAGATATAATTCCCTTAGTCTACAGACTACTCCTGTTAAATGTCTGTAAAATGTCCAGAAAATGTCCACTGAGTTTATTTAGTCCATGACTTTAGGCTCCATGTGTTAATGGTGGTCACTCAGAACAGGAGAGGTGGTGTGTTGCATGGAGCCAGCTCAGGTCACATCACTGCTGCACTTGTGCTACTTCTTGTGAGACTCTTCCTCCATTGGTTTGGGTGGTTCCTGCCATAGTAATTCCTACAACATGCAACTCAAATCATGGGTTACAACAATTTAAAGGTATATCCATTACATTCCCCATCCTGGTCCCTTTGTGCTAGATTAAAGGGTTTAGCATTGCAATGAGTTCCGCCTCTTTCCTCTAGCTTGGCTAGCGGTTTGGAATTCCTGCTACCTTTGACATATGACAGTCACAGCAGTGGTGACATACACCATGTAACTCTGGCATCATACAATTCAAATCATAGATTATTTTCACCCAGGATTAAATCACCTTGATGTACACATTGGACTTCCTCATCCTTCTACATTACCCACCAAGTGCACCCACTACAGTCCTCTTTGGCATGCAATGTGGAGTGAGACAAAGGCAGTTTTATATTGAGATATATATATATATTGCATGCTACAGTAAATAGTAGTTATCGAGTAGCAAGCTCCTGTGTGGGACATTGAAAGATTGAATCTGAAGGGCTGTTTGGGTCCAATCCAGCTAGCTATAGACCTTAGCCCTTACAATCTTACATAGGACAAAAGCAAAAGTCTGAGGTGCTCTTTTCCTCTAGGGAACAAAGTCCTATTTTATTTCCTAGATAGGAGACACCAGGTGGTCCAGGGGACTTCCCAGGTGAAAAAGAGGTGGGGATCTCCTCCTGGGGGGGGGGAAATGAGGATTTTAAGCTGAGGAGAAGGGGGGTGGAGGAAGGGGGCCACAGCCAATGGAATACAAGTGAGGAGGGGCAAGGGGAGGGGCAAACCAAGAAGAGACCACCAACACTGAGACTTAGGGGGGGAAGGTGAAGACCATGTGATATTATAGGACACAAATAATGTGAACAGTGCAAATTACCAAGCACCCAGTGCAAACAACTAAATAACTATTTATTGCAATACAACAGGACATGGAGTTTGCCAGCTGCACTGCTTATCTCTTTATTTTGCTGAGTTTGGGAAAATGTTAATATGAACAGTGGCTCTGTGCTTTGCCCTTACACTGGTGGTCCTGTTATGCTGGGGTGTTGGGGTTTGACACTGGCCAAATGCCAGGCACACACTAAAGCTGCTCACACACCCCACCCTGCCACAGCTGGGCAGAGGAGAGAAAAAATTAATGAAGGCTTCATGAGTAGAGATAAGGACTGGGAGAAAACACTCCAAGGGCAAAACAGGCTCAACTTAGAAGTACAAAGTGAATTTATTGCTAACAAAGTCAGAGGAGTGTGGGAGGATGGATTGTAGGAAAATAGAGATAGTGCTGAAGGTTGCAGCTGTACTAATTACCAAAGAGTAGGATCAGGCCTGCCCTTAATAGGTCACAGCTATGTCCAATAAGGATGGGTGTTATAAAAGAGTGGGTTAGATGATTGAGAGGAGAGTTGGGGTTTGTTGGCTGTGCTGCAAGGAGCAGTAAGGGTTAGTATGTGCTGTGAGGGACAGTAAGGGTTAGGTGGTTGTGCAAGGGACAGGAAGGAGTCAGCTGGCCATGCAGAAGAAAGAGAAAAGAAGTCAGTGTTGCGAGAAGCTGCCTGTGGGAACTCACAGAGAGAAGGTATGGAAGTTTTACAGTAAGATGATAAACTGATGGTGACAGATTGGTGCCAAGCACCGACACCAACAATTGGTGGCCCGTAGGGGGATGAGTCCCGGCAGAGGAGGATAATGAGAAGTAAAATAAGCCCTTAAAATCACCTTTTCTTCCTCCAACCCCTTCTTCCTTCCCACTGACAGCACAGGGAGATAGGGGCATGGGGATTTTGGTCAGTTTGTCACCCAGGGTTTTCTTCTGCTGTTCAGGGAGAGGAATCCTTCCCCTGCTGCACCATGGGGTCCCTTCCCATGGGAGACAGCTTTCTGCAAACCTCTCTAGTGTGGTTCCACTCTCGTGAGCAGCAGTCTTCCCAAAACTGCTGCAAAGTGAGTCTCTCTTCCACGGGATGCAGTCCTCCAAGGACAGGCTGCTCCAGCCTGGAAGCAGGGCTCCCCTCTCTCCACTGGGTCTCCTACTGGATCACAGCCTCCTCCAGGCATCCACCTGCCCCCGTGTGGGCACCTCCCCCACAGGCTGTGGGTGCATCTCTGCATCCCCCGTGGACCCCCATGGGCTGCAGGGGAACAACCTGCTTCACCATGGTGATCACCACGGCCTGCAGAGGAATCTCAGCTCTGGCACCTGGAACACCTCTTCCCCTTCCTCTACTGACCTTGGTGTTGCTGTGTTGTTTCCCTCACACTTTCTCACCTCCTCCTCTGGCTAGAAACAATTGTGCCCCACTTTGTTTTGATTTTCTTCTTAAATATGTTATCACAGAGGCATTGCCATCATCTCTAATTGGCCCAGCCTTGGCCAGCAGCATGTCCATCTTCAGAGCCATCAAGGATTGGCTCTGCTGGACATGATGGAAGCTTCTAGCAGCTTCTCACAGAAGCCTCTTCTGTGGCCCCCCTGCTATCAAAAACCAGGCCGTGCAAAACCGACACATGGGGGAACTGTCTTCTGGGGACGATGAGGGAATACACCTCCCCCTGCCTGAGACTGATGTGAATGGTTTTATAATGCAGGCTCTCACAGTCTTTGCTCAGCCTTATGTAAGCTGTTTAATACTGTTAATAATATTAGCTAATAATCTTGGTCCGTTATGGAGTTCGTGGAATCTGGTGTCATCCTGGTGTAATGATGTTGCATCCCGATCGCAGGAGTTGATCGGCACGCGCACCAGGAGTGGCCACGCCCTATCTCTGCCGCCGGCAGGCAGGATCGTGGTTCGGCCACTGGCTGGGATCCCGGACCCCCAGGAGCGGCCGATAAATGTGGACCCAACGCCGAAGGATCAGGGCAAAGGAAAAAGGAAGGACTCTTTGCTTGCTTCTTCGAGCTGCTTTATTTCTTTCCCGCGCAGAAGCAGTGCCGAGGCGGTGCTGTGTGGGATCGGCAGCGTGGCACAGGAGTTATTCTTTCCTGCGGCGAGAGCAGCGCCGAAACGAGGCAGGTGACGCAATACTTTGTGGTCAGTGGCAGTGCTGTGCAGACAGCACCGGCGAGCGATCTCTCCCGTGGCAGGAGCCGCAGCAGCGCGGGCGACAGCAGGGCTTTTCCACGGCAGGAGCCGCGGCACGCCGAGGCTGCAAACCGCTGTGCTGTGCCGGGCCGGTGCCAGCTGTGAAAAATGCATGTATTTTATGATTGGCTTTTCGCAAATATTCAAATGAATATTATATGTGTTGTGTTAAAAAGTAATGCTGTATTAATTCTCTTAAGTACTGTGTTAAATATAGTTTAGGTTATAAAAATTGTTAAAATAGAAACTATGCTATGTAAGATGCTTTGTTCAAAAGAAAGGACTTGCAGTGAGATAGCAGCCACAGGACACCTAAATCTTTCAGAGAAAAAGAATTTATTGCCTTCTTATCAGAAGAAACGAACTTCTTCCCGCCTCGAAGGCGCTGATAGGATTCGGAGGAAGAAGTTGACGATGACCAGACAGAATCCTGTATTTGAATGGAATTTATGCATCATGTATGAAGTGTATGAATATGCAACAGGCTATTGTTTTTAAGGGTTAATCCTTTGTAAACGGGTGTCCTTTTTCGGGCTCGTGATGCCCAGAAAAAGGTACCCGGACGTCCGTACTCTTTGTCTTTATTGTCTCATATTGTCCTAACTCAATTTGTCCAAATTATTATTACTCTAATTGTATTACTATTTTTATAACCATTTTTATTACTATTAAACTTTTAAAAAATTTTGAAAACAAGTGATTGGTGTTTTTCTCACTGGCGAAGTGTGGGCAGGAGCGGGGCCGCGCCGCACGGGTGTTTGCCGAAGCTGCAAACTGCTGTGCTGCGCCGGGCGGGTGCCGGTGGAGCATGAGTGCCAGCAGCTCGAAGAGGTCGCAGCGGCAAAGGGCGGGAAACAGAGAAAAACAGCGGCTTTTATGGAGGGCGGGGGGGGGGGGTGGAATCCCGGGAGGAGACTGTCTAGTGAATCAATGGCTGGATAGAAGGGGTCTGGGGTGACAAGTGTAAACATAACCTGGAGCGGGAAAGTTACATACCAATGACAGAAAGGAAATATCATAACGGACAGCAAACCTGGATAAAGAGGTGTAACAAACCATGATAGGCAATCTACAGGGACAGGATTTTTGAGGATAGACGGGGAAAAATCTGGAATTATCATAACTGTCACAGCGAGACGGGGGTAAACAACTTTAGACAGACTAAACATATTCGTCAAACCCCCACTGCTACAGGCAGGGAGAGACCAAATATCTTCAAACCCCCACTGCCACAGTGTAAGAGAAAACAAACTTTAGGTGAGGAGGTATTAAAATGCACTCTGAGGCATCCAATTCCTGGGTGGCAGGGTGCGTGGAAGGATTTGGGCAGGTTCCTAGGGTGGTTATCACTTCCTATTACCTGAGACTTTACCCCTGAACAGGTAACCAACCCTGGCAAACTAACATGTCACCTGATAAAAGGGTGCTTTGCCTACCCTGATGAAAACCAGCAGCTCCTTACCCTGCACTGGGGCCTGGCCTGTGCCTATCGAGCCATAGTTCAGTACTCTTAGAAGAATGTAGTTGAGGTGGTGCCTTAAGTTTTAGCTTTCTTATTTTTCAGATTCTGTACTGCCTTAGTGTGTGACTCTGAACTTCATATAAAATGTTAGCAAGTTCTCTTCACAGTTTAGTTAGCCAAAAAACAATCCTTTTCCAGCCTGAGAACCAAGGACACGGTTGCAGCTTCGGGCCCAAAAAAGTATAAACAATGGCAAGTTGACTAAAGCAACCTGGGAGCAAGGGACTTCATAACCTGAAGCTGTAATTGGACAATTAACCCCAATATGTAAATGGACCAAAACCTATAAAAGTGTGAAAACTCGTGGCGGGTTGTCCATCGTGCATCCATCTTGGGTCCATATTGGGTAGAGCCACAGCTGGGCTCTTGTACTGCCCAAGGTATATCCTCCAAAGGCCCTTCTAATAAATACCTACTTTATTCTTTTAACACTGTCTAGCCTCTGTTCCAGGTGGCCTCTTTAGGCATCGGTAGCAGCAACCCAAACTGTGTTTGCGTATTGGAATAAATCAAGCGAGCCTTCATTTTCTTCATGCGGGGAAAGCCGAATCTTTATTCACATGACTTATTTTATACAGTTTTCACAGACCTCGTGTGCAACATCTATTGGCTGGTAGTTTTCTTGCTACTTCATTTATTGGTCAGAAGGTGATTTGTGTGTATGTGCTAAGGTTCAGGTTGTTTACATTTTTCTTTTGTGGGTTCTCATGGAACAGATCTAATGCTTATGCAGGTGCAGTAATTTTTCACCCAAGAATAGATTGTTATGTTAACAAACTATTAATACCAAGATTGTTTTCGCATGGGAACTTGCAAAGTACTAGCTGCACTTAGAAGAAATGACAGGCCAGCCATCAATCTAACAGAGCAGGCCTGATTTTATGAGACCTTTCTTTTATAGTTTCTCTACCTGTCTGCAACATTTGAGGACACTAAGGCTTAGATAGGGACTCAAACCTTTTATGATCTGGTTTAATAAAATTTTTAGAGAGATGCCTCTGCCTGAATTAAGGTGCAAATGAGACCACATGCTGAAGTCAATAGTATGGATTTTATTTAACAGTAAATATGAGGTAGAGAGAGAGGGATAGAAAGAAATAGAAAAAGGGGAGGGGGGGAGGGCGAGAAAGTGACAATTAGATTAAGTAGAAAATATCACCACTCCATGAATCCCAATGATGTCCCATTCATCCTCCTCTGGACTTCTTGGTGGTGAGGGTCCCGCAAAACATTGAGTTCAATGGATACATTCAGGCCAGGTGAGAATGCCTAGGTACCTCCCCGAGGAGGGAATTTTAACACTCCCTTGCAAGGCTCTGGATATGATGCATCACTTTGCATCATGTACAGTCCACTGGTGCAAGGCCTGAGAAATGAGTCTGGGGGACTTTCTTGGTTTACAAGACAGGTGTCTGCCAAGGAAGGCAAGAACCTTCCTGGAATGGAAAATATGACCTCCTTCCCTCAGTTCTTTACTAGAGTGTATCTATATATATAAAAGAAGACAAACAGCAACAGCATCAACAACAAACAAAACCAGAAACCCAATAACAGCCTTCTCTCGCCTGTCAACTTTCTCCTTTGGTGTAGTTATGTTCACAGCAGGAAGAGGGCGCTGTTTGCTCTCGGTGATGCAGGGTAGGTGCGATGATTCCCCTGCAGGTGCAGGAGACGCTGTGGCACGAGCTCAGCAGCCTCTCCACATGGCAATGGTGGCTCAGGTGATGAGGGAGAGAGAAGATGGCTCGTTTTGCAAAACTCACAGGGAGCAGCTGGTCTCAGTGCCACCTGGGGTGGTGAACTGGACTGTAGCAGTAGCCTCGGAGCAGCAGGCTGGAACAGCAGAGGCAAGCACACCCGGGGTGGCAAACAAAGTGTAGGAAAAACCCTGAAACGGTGAAAACCCCCTGAAAAAGCGGCAGAAAACAGCAGGGCCTGGGCAGCCCCAGGAGGAGACAGAAGGTGGTGGTGGTGAGGGGGGTGTGTTGTTTCAGGTTTTCTCCTGGCTCTCATGTGTCCCATGTGATGTGCCCTGGTTCTCATGTGTCCCATGTGATCACCATGTGCCCTGGTGATGGCAGCAGCAGCCGAGCTTCCGCAAGCAGCCAGGAGGTACTCTCT
Organism: Diglossa brunneiventris; assembly: GCA_019023105.1. Lineage (NCBI taxonomy): Eukaryota > Metazoa > Chordata > Aves > Passeriformes > Thraupidae > Diglossa > Diglossa brunneiventris. The sequence goes on along the minus strand of JAFCGX010000570.1, from coordinate 24,030 downwards.
CCAGAGAGAGGGAGGGAGTGGATGCCCGGGTTTCCCCTGAGGCACCCAAGCAGATGGTGAAGGTTCCTCCCAGTGAGGTTGGGTGTTGAAAGGTCCCAGTTCAATGGCCGCTCTTGTGAGCAGAGGCTCACCAACAGTAAGCAGTGAAGAACAAAACACAGTAGCAGTGAATCCTCTGGGCAGCAGCAGTCCAAAACTACAACCACAACCGTCTCCCCTCCGATCACCAAGGGAGAGAGATGGCTGAGCCCAGCTCCTGACCCCCAGCCAAGTCCCAGTCAGACCCCCCCCCCCCCCCGCCACCTCTTACGATATGCGAGCTCACTCCTCAGCTAAGAGACTGCAGCAAACTGGACCCCTTCCCCCTCCTCCCCATCCCAGCCATATCTTCTGTCTCTTAAGTATGGTCATTCATTATCTCTTATGCAACAAATGGGAGAAAAATATCCTGAGAGAAAGAAAAAAAAATAAAAATCCTAACCTTTAACAGGGACACTTTGGAGGTCTTTGATGGTTTATGACACCTTCTCAGCTGCTTCTCATGTGAATGTCCCATGTGTATGTGTCCTTCCCGATGTGGGGAATTTTACAACTTGAGACAGTTTGTGTAAGGGAGGACGGGTGTTCATTGCCTCTTGACCCGGTTTGAGACAAAATTTGTGAGGAAACTTTCCAAAGGGGTCTCCTCTAAAAAAGCAGCTTCCAGAAGCCCCTCCCCCAACTGGTTTGGGAGAAAGATTTTCTTGAAGAAAATGGAAAAAAACTTGTTTATTTAACAAGCAAAGTATTCACAAACATGAGAAAACAAATAATATTAAACAATTGTCATGGTTTGACACTGGCACAATGCCAGTGCCCCATGAAAATATATTTCCCTGGTGTTTGCTGTGAAATGTGATCAGGAAATAAGCAAAGCAGGCTTCTAGCTTAGGAATAGAGGGAAAAAAGGTTTATTAACTAAACTACAAAACAAGCTACACACACACACACACAGAGAGACAATGAAAACTTCACAAAAGCATTTCCTCCTACCCCCTACCAGATTCTCCCAATACATCTCCCAAATTTCAACTCTCAGTCCATCATCACTCTGTAAATAGTCAATCCTCAGTCCATCAAGAGGAGAAGTCCTTCTTGGGCCATGGTGACCTCTTCCTTTTCATGTCCAGTGCTCTCACCACATGAACATGGACCAGAGCTGCTTCGAGGGTTGTCCTTTTTAAGGGTGCTTTGTCTCCTTCCCAAAAAGGGCACAGTCTCACCTTCGGGACATCCTTTGTCCCCCCCATATTTCTCTACCCCCTGGGGCTGGGGGGTCTCCAACACTGAACCCTCTCAGTCCCGAGCCATCGCCTCCCCCTGGATGCAGCCTCTGTGTCACAAGGAAGCATGGTTCTGTCCATGGCTGACAAAAAGCGTCCAGCAACAGCCACTTCTCATCTCTTGGCCATCTAGGGTTCTCTCACAACCCAGCATCACATCACACTTGCCTATTTCCTGCTCCAGAAAAGGTCAATGCTCTGCAAGATTTTCATTGTCCAAACAGGGGTTAAAGGCTTCTACAGGCGGCCAGGCTCTTTCTCCGCTGCACCTTCCTCCCATTCTCCACCAGCCGGGCATACCGCCAACTCCAAGGCCTTCAAGGCCACAACCCCGTACACTGAGTGCGGCTTCTGTCTCTCGTCTCCCGGGAAGGGGGGGGGGGGGGGGGGGGGGCTGCCCAAATCCTCTCGGCGGGTCTTCTCTCCTGGGAGGGCTGCCCAAGGCCTCCTGGTACACCTGCACCCTTCCATCCCGGGGGCCTTCAAGCCCCTCTCTGTCCCAAAACTCAGCTTACCTCAAGGCCGCAGGTCCCCTCCCCCGCCCAGCCGGCAGGGCCGGACGGGGGAGGTCTGACCAGTTCCCCAGCTGGAAAACCAAAAGGAAGTTCCCAGGGGACAGCTCTGCTTTTAACCCCTGTGTTCTCAGAGGCATAACCAATACCCCAGTGGTCAAAACAGGTGCCAATTTCAGAATCTGAACACCCATTGGCCTCTGGCCACTCCATTCCCAGAAAACCTATTTCCTGTAAACCCATGACAACAATGAAATCTCTCATTGCTCTGAAGAGATGCAAATTCAGAGTCCTTTTGTAGTTCAGAGGGTCTTTTCATGGATGTGTCCTGGTCTCGCTCAGTCTCTCCAGGGCTTGGGCCTGGCGTCCAGGCCCGGTGTGCATCTTGGGGGGGGGGCCCAGGCAATTGTCTTGGTGTCCCAGATTGGATAAAAACTGAACAGTTCCAGAAAAAGCCACCGTCCCAGGAAAAACTTTCTTGACTCAACTCACAGATGTGAAACTAGCTTAAAAAGCAAAGGAAAGCTGTCTTCCTTCTCTCCATGCTTCAGAAAACATGCCAAGAGGAAGGAATCTGGGTGTTATAGATAAGTAATGTAATAGTTGGCTCTCACAATTAAGGGGTGAATATTATGTGTATGTTAAGATGTATAGTGATGTTATTGTAATGTATCCTCCCATCATCCTCTTTCCCCTCCCCTTTGTAATAGCCTCAGTAGTCAGGGTATTTGGAGAGGGCCAGCTTGTTACCAAGAAGCACGGCATAATAACACCTGACCTCCAATCAAGATGTAAGAAAGTAATCTCCACCAATGGATGGCAGAAAAAGAGTTGACTGACAAAACTTTATGAGACGCTAAGGGTATAAAAGGCAGAGCATCCATTTTGTAGATGAGCACATGGCTGCTAGTCACGGGGGCTCCCAGCACTTCAATTTTTCCTTATTCAGTCCTTTGCTGTATTTTTTTGTTAAGGTTTAGTAAACCTTTTAAAATTTTAAAAGTGAGGGTCGTTTCTCACAATTTGGGGGGTCGTTCCAGATATAAAACCTCATCTCCATGGCCCTAGGAGATTTCGGACGAATGGCGCGCCCCTGCTGAATTTGGCAGCTCGAACAATGTCCCATGGGACCATCGGTGATTGCAGGTCAACACCCTGGTGTGGTAATCACATATCCTCTGAACAGAGAGACATAGTTCCAGGAGTGTGCTTGGGGTAGGTATGAAACTTAGAAGATCCTCATAATTGTTCTGGCCAGATTGTAATTCTGTCATCTGGATGTATAAATGTCTGCTTCAGACAAGTAATACATGGGACCTGTCCTGGTCTGTTGAAGCTTCAGGACAGTGGATGGTTGGAAAAAAAATAAGTGGCGGGACTTGTGGGGGAGGAAAGCGGGGGTCCCATGGGAAGCGAGGACCCTGTGGCCAGCTGGACACGTGATAGAGAGAGTCAGGGGTGAACTCGGTTGTGTGAGAGTCTTATAAACCACAGGGTTCGCTGGCTCGGGTTGGGGGCCAGCTTGGTTGTGCCAGGGGTCTCAGAGATCGCGGAGGTCTCTGGCCCAGTGGCAGTGCGAGTCATGGAGTGCATAAAAAGCCGCAGGGGATCGGGAGCTCCTGGTGGTGCAGGGGCTTCTCCCTAGCCCATCAGCGTAGGGCCGGGCAGGCGCGGGGAGCACCAAAGCACCACATGGCTGGTTTTTCAGCGGTAGCCCCACACTAGCAAGCTGAAATGCACCAGGAAGGAAGGGGGGTGTATGAAAGTGTGGTACATCCCCTATAACACCTGCCAGGATGTGAGACCAGGGCGCCGAAGCCCAGCGCTCTTGTCCCCGGTGCTGCCAGCCCGGTGGGGAGGGAGTGGTGGCTTGAGGGCACGTGGGCATGGTTGTGCGTGGCCTGACCAGCAATCAGTGCCTCTTAGTGGGGGCCCTGGCACAGTAAGCTTGCCTGTACGGGGCTGCCTGTAGTGACTTGGGGGTGCCAGTAGCAGGGGTGTGTGGCAGGCCTGGCCGGGGAGAGCTGGGCTGAGGAGACTTCCCTGCAGTGTCTGCCAGTGTGGAGCTGCGCGAGCACAAGACCACATGAGTGGCTTGACAGCTACTTGTGCTAGTGTGCTGAAGGTGCTGAGGTGCCAAGCCGAGGCAGGAGAAGAGTGGCAGAGCCAACCCAGTGGTACAGGGGTCCCCAGACCATAAGCAAGTTATTAATTTGCTTTTGTTTTCCAATAAGAAGGCAAAGCTTCTTTCTTTCTTTCTTTCTTTCTTTCTTTCTCTTTCTTTCTTTCTTTCTTTCTTTCTTTCTTTCTTTCTTTCTTTCTTTCTTTCTTTCTTTCTTTCTTTCTTTCTTTCTTTCTTTCTTTCTTTCTCTTTCTTTCTTTCTTTCTTTCTTTCTTTCTTTCTTTCTTTCTTTCTTTCTTTCTTTCTTTCTCTCTCTTTTCTTTATTTCTTTCTCCTAGCTAATCAGGGAGGTGGGTTCTGTCAGGAGAGACTGTGGTTGGTCTAAGAAGTCCCCAAAAGGAGAAGGAGGATCCTCTCCCCTCTTCTCTTGCCCTCCTCTGAGCTGCTAAACCTCTGAGCTTTTCTTCTTCCTTAATCTTTAGGCTTTTCATTTAGTAGTTGCTAAGCAAATTAAGAAAGAGTGCACTGGCAGATGAGTTCTAGAGACTAGAGTGTGCCTGTTGTTTCCTACCATAGTTTAGATCCCTGTTGCCTTTCAGAGCCACTGACCACCTTATGGTTTGGACTACTAGAGACCACTACACAAGCTCCCCTTAGGGGAGCTCAACTTATTGAGCAAGCATTAAGAGAGTAAAAAGCTAGTTTCCTCTTCATGTTTGCTTTCCCATTGCTCCAAACTAGCGCAGCCCTGTTGTATCGCACTAAATAGTTTTAGTTGTTGTTTTGAACTGGGTGATTGGAAATTTGTACTGAGTATGTTATGTCACGTAGATTGTTATTTCTCTTCTCCCATCACATGGTCTTTCCCTCATGCACCCCTCTGCTATACCCCCTGGTGGTCTGTTCCCTGGTTACCCCTCCCCTCCTCAATGGTATCCCATTGGCTGCAGTCCTCTTTCCCCGCCCCCATCCCCTCCGGTATAAAGGTTCCCTGCAAGAATGTCACGCCCTCTTTTTCACCTGGAAGTGTCTCCTCCCAAGCCAATAAACAGGACACTCGTCCTGTTTTGCGGAGGTATAGTCAAAAACTCCACAACTTCGTGAAAGTTGTAAAGTTGGTATGTTTATTACAGCGCTGGACGCATGTGGGAATCATTTTCCTAAAATGACATGTGTACTTTTGTGAACTCTAGACTTCTTTTTATCTCCCTTACAAATGCATATGCATACAATTTCACAATAGGCTCATACATATTCATTTTTACGAATTTCGCAGTGACTTTTGCTGCTAGTTCTTCTTTATCAGAAAGAATTCTTAGGTCAGGTTGACTTGCTCTCACAGCAGTTTCTGTTTCTCTTTATTTGTTTTTTGTTGTCTCCCCCCACTTATCTCTGTCTTTCATTGAAGTAGTTTCTCTTGAGCCTAGGCCTTGCAGTCAGGCTACACAGACTTAAAGATGTACATTTCACCTAAATGAAAAATGGATTTCTACTCTGGGGGATTTTTACTCTGTCTCATTTTCCCTTTTCTTAGAAAATAAGTAAATTTTTTTACTTAATGCAAACCTCTATGACAATAAGTCTCTCTTAATGTTTTACTATGTACATTTGATAAGGAGGTTAACACAGCTACTTGTAGTATTCTCCAATTTTAAATTAGCAATATAATGGATAATCTTAAACTTATTCTAACTAATATTAACAAAACTACAATGGGATGACACAACTTATTAAAGATTCTATTTGCAGTTGGTGACCACTCAAAGATCACATTTGATAATTTTAACAAAATTACAAATATAGAAATTAGAATGATTTTTACTAGACAAAATATCATTGCTATCAATTTTTACAGTAGCACAAGCAGTTCTCAGGCACACACACTCTTTTCTAGTATATACGAGCACAGTTTTCTGGTCAGTGACTGGATGAATTTCGAAGTGGCAGATACTCTGCTCACTGTCTAAACACACATCTTGGGCATTAATAGTATTGCTTTCACAAATGAATCTCAGTTGTTTTCTAGTAATGCAGGATTCTACGTTTACTGTTTGCTACTTTTCATTTATCTTTTGTGTCTTCACTCTATGTTCTGAAGGGTAGAGTATTGTTTTTTTCGTGGTTTAATCTTAGTGCAATGATGGGATGGATAACATAAACAGTGGCATTACGTATGGTAAGTACAAAGGCAGTGGCTACATTAGAAGCAGGATCATAGGTGAAATTTACTATAGGCTCTTAGGATTGAAACTTCTTTTCAAAATCAATCACATTTATCTCAGACAATTTTCTGAATTTCAGCTGGAAAAATTACTTTTACTCCTTTTCTGTATGATCAGAGCTGCTGTTGCTTGCATTTATAACTGTGCTTGTATACAACTGAAAGCTAAAGACACATTATCTTGAACTGTACTAAGTGCTTCTACTATTAACTTGTGGTCTTGGTCCCTGGCTTTTCTTACTTTGGTAGTACTTTTGAAATCTGCTATTGGCTAGTTCTTAATGCTAATTGAGATGACTGTAAGGGCTGCTTCAATTTGGTTAGGCCAGCTGCTGTAGTGGCCAGTTTATTCATCAGTATTTCTGAATCAATTCTATTTAAAACTCTTAATCTTGTCTCTAATATTTTAGTTAGATCTTTTCTTATTCGGTTCTTGAGATATACTTGTCTTAAACTTTTTATCTCAGAAAGTTCGCTCATGGATCTAGTATACTGATTAAAAGCCTGGGACCAAGGCCATTCAGTATTACTTTCGATATAGGTACTCTCTAGTTCTAAAACTTCAGTTACAATTACATACAAAACAATTCTGTAAATCAAAGTATGAACTACTCCTGACTGCAATATACTCATTTTGTCTGAGTAAGCTTAATTTCAGTTCATTGTCTCTTGGTGTCACTCTCCAAGGGGCTTCTGGGCTTTCTTCCTTCGAGAGTGATGGATCTAGGCATTCTGCTCTTTGATCTGGATTGTGGTGAAGGTGGTGAGAAGTACTTGCAGTGGTCTAGTGGTCCCTCTTACTGTGGTTCTAAAGTTTCTTCTGCAAGAGGCTTAACATATACATAATCTCTAGACTGTATGTTATGTACTGGTCTATCTAGCTCTCTGCTCCGAGTTCTAGCCACGTGTTTCTTAGTTTCTCTGAACTGTTTGCTTAAAGCTACCATGTAGGTGGCCAGTGTTGCCTACCTAATGTGGGTGGACAGTCTCTTTTGTATTCTATATGGTCTCTCATAAAGCATTTTAAAAGGATTCAGCTTTCTTTTAGCCTAAGGTTTAGTTCGAATTTGCAGTAGTGCCAGTGGAAGAGCTTGGGGCCAGGGTAGATTAACTTCTTGCCCCAGTCTTACAATCTGCTGTTTAATCAAATGATTCATTTTCTCTACTTGGTTGTTTGATTGGGGCAGTATGGAGTGTGAAGTCTCCAATCTATGCTCAGGTGGCTACTAATCTGTTGCACTACTTTGGAAATGAATTGTGATCTTCTATCTGAGGTTATTGTGGCTGGAACTCTGAAGCGTGGTATTGTTTTCTCGTAATAATACCTTGGTCACTTCTCGAGCTTTGACAGTTCTGGTGGGGAATGCTTCTGGCTACTCTGAAAATGTATCTGTCAATACTAGTAAATACTGGTACCCCCCTTTCTTTGGGAGTTCTGGAAAGTCAATTTGCCACTGCTGTCTAGGCTCATGGCCTCTCTCAATCTGACTGAGTTTCGGCCTGGGGGTATGCTGGAGTCCGAGGATTTCGAACACGAGAGAAGGGAGCCCAGCTGGAGACCCACAAACCACTCCAGCAGTCGTAGATAAACAAAATGTCCCTGGATCCTAGGAAACCTGAGCCCACTCCGTCTATGGGGAGAGGCTGCCTCAGGCTGATTTCTCCAGGGACGGCTCGACGTCTTCTCTGAGGCGCGCCAGCTAAAGGGAGCAGGTAAATGATGGAGACGAGAGGCAGCTGTTCCTCCGCAGCAGGGTTGATTTATTTAAGGAGAAGGGACGTGGAGGGAGGTAGGGAGCCGAGAAGAAACAGCGAAGTGGGAGGGGTTAACATAGGCTTATAAAGGTTGGCCTGGGGGAGTTGACCCTCGCCCCAGGACCAATATCAAAGCAGTATGGGATAACAGACACATTATATGAACTAATCAAATACATACAGGGGAGGAAACAGGAGACTTGGCCCAATCACTGGGACCAGCTCAGGGAAGGATCTGGAAATTGGGAGTGGGGAAACAATGATGGATGGACTACTAATTAGAGGGTTACTATGGAAATGGGGAGGGGATAACTGATAGACAGAAAAATAGTAACAAAAAGGCGGGAGTAACTATGACAACCAATGATTGGCATGGAAAAGACTGGATCTTCTCGGGGGAGGGGAACCTAGACCAGGTGCCATCTTAAACAACTGTAAAAATTATAACAACTGTAATAAAACTCCACAGAACACATTAAAAATACATAACTTAACAAAATCATAACTTGCAATCAGTCCTCAGAGTCCAGGCTGCAGTTGCCACGCACTGCAACAGGGGTATTTTTGGGTTAGTCTGGAGGCAAGGATCACACTGTCGGTTTACCTGAGTAATAGTGGCATATAAATTCTTGACAACGATTCTTTTAATGTGTGTTCTAGAAAAGCCTGTGGAAACTACTATTTCTAAGTTAACACTTCATTTCAATGTACTTTGTATCACTGGCAGCTTTGGTCATCTTGGGAAAGGAGCCACACATTATAAAAGCTTTTAAGTAGTTAGATCTCAGTGTGTTTTCTAGTGCTCTTTCACTAGTGACTACAAAAATGGGAAGGGATTACTAGTTCTTTTTCAATGGTAGCTCACCCCTTGTGGTTGTATGTCTCTTTTGATTAGTATTATATTTTGGCTTACCTTCGAGGGAGATCTGTCTATAATTACCTCACCTTTTGCTGCTTTCTTTGCCTCTCTATCTGCCAGCTCATTTCTTTCCTCTAATTTTGAGTTCACTCTCTGGTGTGCTTTAATATGCCTTTTCAGGCAGCTGAACTGTTTCTCAGCAGCCAGATTGTCTCTTCTTTCTTTGTGAGGTTAGCAGTCTCTTCTCTTTCTAGATGGCTCTGTGTGTATGTATGATTCTGAATGCACTTTGAGTCTGTATGAATGTTTATTTTCTTTTTTTCTGCTGTTTCTAAGGCATGGGTCAATGCATTTATCTTGGTGCAGAGGTACCTCTTGGCAAGGGTCTAGACTCTATTGCCTCTCTGCAGGTGGTCACTGCGTACTTAACATGTCGCTTTCTACTGGCAATACAGCTGTTCTTGTCAATGAACTAGGTTTCTGCATCGTCCAGAGGAGTGTCTTCAATGGTCTCTAGGCAATCGTGGTGTGCTGTTTCTCTTTGATTTTACTGAGAAAAGAAGCTGGGTTGACAATATTAGTCACTACTATCTCTACATCATCTTGCTCTAACAGGATGGCCTGCTATTCCAGGAACCTCTGTGGTGAGAGCCAGTGGCTGCTCTTTACTGTCAGTACTGCGAACATTGTGTGGGACACTAGCACAGTCATTTTGTCCCAGGGTAAACTTGGGTGCCCCTTGAATATTCAGCATGACTGCTGCTACAGTTCTGAGGCAACCTGGCCATCTTTTGGCTGTTGCATCTAGTTGCTTAGAGAAGTAAGCAACTGCCCTCTGGTATGGACCCAAGTCTTGAGCCAGTATTCTCAGGGCAATTCTTTCATGGGAAAATAGAAAGAATGGTTTACTCACATCTGGAAGTTTCAAAGCTGGAGCTGACATGAGGGCACTCTTGAGCTGGTGAAAGGCCCCGTGTGGCTCCTTTTGTCTACTGGAGATCTCTGTTTCCATTGGCAATAAGAGCATAGAGGGGTTTGATGAGCAGTCCATAATTATAAATTCACAGCTGGCACTACATTGCCATGCTTAAGAAGGTTCAGAGTTCCTTCATTGTCTGGGGTTTTGGGGGTTTGGCATATGGCTTCCCTGCCCTAAAGTCTGTTGCCCAGCACTCACTCTCTGCTAATGTCCTTCCTAATTTCAATGGCTGTTAATGTTAAGCTTAACATGTTTATATCACTTGCCTCCAGAGTAACCTCCTCATTTGAGAATGTTTAGTGAACATATACAAAAGCTTCTAAGTATACATGTTACTTTAAAGATTTTACAAAGGTATGCCTTTTCAGATTGGCCAGCTGTTCTCTACACTACAACATAAACATTCTCTACGGGTACTAAAGCTTTATTTAAAATTGAATATATGGCCCCTGTATCAACTAAAATTCTACCCTTTTTCTTCTCCCCCCACCCCAGCTTCTTCAGTTGTGTGCAGCTATTTGTTAATTACCCCAGATCTAATGATGCATCACATCTCTTAAACACTCTAGGAATTCATATGAAATCTCAGAAGGCCCCTGCTTGGGGAAATATAAGGCAGACTAATTTATGATTTCTGGAATAGTTCTTCCCACTCCCTTTGCTATCTAGTCTTGATAATCTGCTGATATCTTAGCAATCTTTTCTCATGCCTCTAAATCAAGAGTGGTAAATAGAACTTTAATCATTAATTTCTCTCCTTCTGGTCCTACTGCCTCTCGCAGTAGGGGCTTGCTTCCTTGGATTGCCAAGGGGGGTGGATGTGAATGGATATACCTTTGGAGCCTGAGTCCTCTCCCCTTTTGGGGAGGTCATCTTTATTCTTCTTTCTTCACCTTAGGAGGAGTTTTTTTTAACAGATTATGTGTACTCATTTTATGAACTATAATCACTTTGTATTTCAGCATGATAATTTTTGTCTGACTTCATACATTGCTATCTTATGCTGCATGCTGAACATCATGCTTGATTTGCCTTCTCTTTACCTTGTTTTCCTTTTCAAGGGCCAAGATCTCACAGTCCTTTTGCCATTTTGGGTGATTTCTTAAAACAAAAAACATATTAGTATACAAAACCTCATCTCATTTACTTTCCTGTTTTAAAACAGTATTAACTGCAATGAGGTATTATAAACCTTTTTATTTTTTGAGCAGCCCCTACTGGCAGCGTTGTTCTAGTGGGCCCCTCTCCCAAAAGGGGCTCTTTGCTCTGGTCAGTTCTCATTATTTCCTTCTCTTTATGCTATCTTGTTCCCCTTCAAGCTTCACAGTGTCTTCTCTCAGTTTTTTCTCACACAGATCTCCAGGTGGCAGATATCAGATGTGATTACTCACACAAAAGCTTTAAAATTTTAGGTTCTGATCAGAAAACTTTAATTTATACTCGGGGCATGTGCCCTGACGTTTATTAGAACAGCAATACCAGTGTCTCTCTCATACTGCAGCATGCTAGCCTCTTGATGCATCAAAAGCTCTCAGAAATCCTTCTAGAGGCGGGCTATTCCATTTAGAGTTCTACAGGGAACTCCAAATTTCTACTGCCTTGCAAAAGGCTGTGCTTGTTACAGCAAAAACTTTGATATGCCAGCAAACAGAGACACATACACCTTATCTCGAGTTCACTAGAGCCAGGCCTTGGATTGCTGTGGGGGGGAATTCTTGGAATTCCTTTAATTTGCTTTACCACAGTTAAACATAAATCACTACACTATAGTTCTTCTGTGTAAAATGCTTCTTTTGTTGCAAACAAGATCTTAAAATCCTTCCAAACGCAAACACTACTATACGGGGGAAGAACCACACAAAATCCCTGGGGAAGAGCATATCTCTCGAAGTGCTCACTTTTCCCAACACAACACAGCATACAATAAATTCTGCTTTCTCTGGACACAATCAAAATAACAGTATACAGTAAAAATTCCAGAGATTAAGTTCAAACTCCAGGGCAGAAAAATTCCCTGAGCTCATACTCACGGTTAAAATGTGTCAAACCTACACACATCACTACATTTAAACACAATAAATATCCTCACTACTGTCTAATGTCTCTCCGCTTGTTCCACTTCACTCTCTGCCCCCACAGCCTGCCTCAGCCGGCGCCTCAAGCCTCACTCGGCCGCTTCAGACACAGGTAGAACTCACCCCCCCCGCGCCACGGGTGAGCTCACTTGCTCGCTCTCTCTTTCACACGCCACAAGTTCGCACGATTACAGACACATTAACATTAACTACACAACGCATTAACTACATGATGATACAGTGTCCGGACACCACATACACACACACACACACACACACACACTCCTGCTCTATCAGGAGTGAACCTTTCTTAGCCGCTCCATTGGCAGAGACACACACACACACACTCCCGCTCTATCAGGAGTGAACCTTTTTCTACACATGGGTCCACTCGACCCCCCCAGGGTCGCTACAGGCTGTTCTATCAGCAGTGGAACCCCCTCCCCCGTTAGCTGCTCTTCTGCCACACTATCGGCTGCAACCACGGGCCCAGCACTCAGACGTCTCTGAGTGACTTACTCAGCCATCTCATAATTCACTTTTTCCTCCCCTCCTGGGGCCCCTCTTAATACATACCGTATCCTCCGCAGGCCAGCAGGTTCTTTGTCCTCGCAGGTGACGAGCCGAGACGAGCGGAGCCCCCCTCCAGGAAGATCCTGGGGCACACCTGGGAAGTCTGTCCCTCCGCCCCTGCGGGGACAGAGATCTCCTTCCTGGCTCGCCAAAATGTTTTGCGGAGATATAGCCAAAAACTCCACAACTTTGTGAAAGTTGTAAAGCTGGTATGTTTATTACAGCGCTGGACGCATGTGGGAATCATTCTCCTAAAATGACATGCGTACTTTTGTGAACTCCAGACTTCTTTTTATCTCCCTTACAAATGCATATGCATACAATTTCACAATAGGCTCATACATATTCATTTTTACGAATTTCTCAGTGACTTTTGCTGCTAGTTCTTCTTTATCAGAAAGAATTCCTAGGTCAGGCTGACCTGCTCCCACAGCAGTTTCTGTCTCTCTTTATCTGTCTCTCGCTGTCTCCCCCCACTTATCTCTGTCCTTCATTGAAGCAGTTTCTCTTGAGCCTAGGCCTTGCAGTCAGGCTACACAGACCTAAAAATGTACATTTCACCTAAATCAAAAAGGGATTTCTACTCTGGGGGATTTTTACTCTGTCTCAGTCCCCACGTGGAGAAGAGCACTTCTCGTCTTTTACTTTGTCCATGTAAGACCGTGTGGGCCAGAGTCCAGAGCTAGCCAGGTTGGACTCATACAGCAGCCCGAGATACACGGATTCTTACAACACCCCTCCACTGGTTGTTCCTCCGCTGCATGCTTAGACTGTAAAGAACATTTTAAACACTGTCCCCAGTTTCAGTATCACCAGAAGATCCAGCATCAGCCCTCTCAACAGCAGCACCAGGGAAACTTCCTGCAAAGCGCAGAGCGGCACTGCGAGATGACACCAAATGCCAAGCCATTCCATACCCCCTTCCCCACCATCCCGGAAATCTCGAGCACCGAGAGACCGTCTGTGACAATGAAGAAGTGCTCTAACTCTCCAAGGTCTACCAATTCATTCAGGCAGGGACACGACGCATGCTGGTAAGCGCTCTTTCCATCCAGCTTGAAGATACTGAGATCTACAAAATTCCAGCTGGTAAATTTGGACCCTCTGATGAACCAAGGAACATTTTAATCATAGGGGACTCTAGTATTGGACCAAACCATTTGCAAGTATTACCAGAAGTCCAAACTGTGTGACCAAGGGAGGAAATTACTGTGACTGTCTCATGTGTACACCCACCTTGGTATTTGTCTAAGGGTACACCCATCGCCTAAGCTTTCCTCTTGCCCACCTAGACTGACATTTTACCAGAAAACCCTACAGTCTTGTGGGCAGAGACTGTGGGCTCAGACAGACCTATTATAGAGTGTGGTTTGTTTAACAAAGGGGACAGAGTTTATCTTCCAGGTGTAGCAGACACCGGAGCAGACGTGACCATCATTTCCCGCTCCGAGTGGCCACAGGGCTGGGAACTAGTACCAGCCAATTGAGTTATCTCTGGGATTGGAGGAGCTGCCACCTCTATGTGAAGCAAATGAACAATCCTTATCCAAGGACCTGAGGGTTGGGTAACCACAGTAAGATTTTTTGTGGTAAGGGCACCCCATCACCTTATGGGGCAGAGACCTATTGTCTCAATGTGGAGCAAGGCTAGAAATCCCCTCACCACCGCAGGATTTTTAGTAGGGGCCACTGTAGATGTAGAGCGCCCCACCACACCGCTCACCTGGAAAACTGATGAACCAGTGTGGGTTGATCTTCATGGGTAATCCAGGGTCACTGGGTATCAGGGTACGCTATAGTGGATGGAGGGTTAGTAGCCATAGAAAAGGGAAAGTTACCTTCCAATTGGTCAGCCCAAGCATGTGAGTTGTGTGCCCTAAAGCAAACTCCGAAAATATTAGCACAGAAAAGGGGAACAATATATACAGACTCAAAATATGCTTTTGGGGTAGTGCATACCTTTGGAAAAACTTGGGAAGAGATGGGGCTATTAAACTCAAAGAGAAAGGGACTGATTCACAAAGAACTTATTTTAAAAGTGTTAGAAACCTTACAATTACCAGAGGAAGTAGCAGTGGTATATGTTAAAGGACATCAAAAGGGGTGACTCAAGAGGCACGAAGGATCAATTTAGCCAATTTAGAAGGTAAAAATGCAGCTGAATCAGGGACAGAAAAACTAATGATGGTATTAGCCCCATGAGAGAAATGCAGGAAGTTCCTGTATTCAGTGGGACAGAAGAGGAAAAGCTCCTTAAAATAGGAGCCAAGGAAGATAACAAAAGGAGGTGGAGATCAGCAGATGGGAGAAAAATGTTGAATAAACCCCTTGCCAAGAAAATGCTAGAAGGCATACATGGAGCAACACATTGGGGTACACAAGCGCTAAGATCAATTTCTCAGGGACTGAGGCTGCATAGGAATTTTCAGGATAGCTAAGCAGGTGACTGAACAGTGTGTGATATATCAACAAGTAAATTAGAAGGTCACGAGGAAATCACCCAGAGGAGGGTGAGAACTAGCCTTAGGCCCTTTCAAAAACACCCACGTAGACTTTACCGAGCTTCCCCAGGTACAACGGTGGAAGTTTTTGCTAGTGATAGTAGATCACTTGACTCATTGGGTAGAGGCGATACCCACTCTTAAAGCCAATGCCAATGTTGTGAACAAAACACTTCTAGAATCAATCATTCCCCAGTATGGGATGGTAAACAGGATTGATTCAGACCAGGGAACTCATTTCACATTGAAGATATTGCAGAAAGTGGTTCAAGCCCTGGGAGTAAAATGGGAATTACACACTCCATGGCATCCACAGAGTTCTGGTTGTGTGAAGAGGATGAATCAAACTCTTAAAAGAACTCTAGTTAAGCTGATGATTGAAACCCAGATGCCATGGATCAAATGTCTCCCTCTAGCCTTGTTAAGAATTAGAACCCAACCCCGGTCAGATCTGGGGGTGTCACCCTATGAAATGATGTTTGGGTTACCCTTCTTGACCTTACTTCAGAAGGTTGCGACCTATGAGGAAGGGGAAGCCAATGCCAAGAAATATGTTATGTCTATAGCACAAACCTTTAGAAGGGCTAAGACATAAAGGGGCAATTCCTCAAACTACCACCCTGGATGTCAGAATCCATAATATTAATCCCAGGAATTGGGTGATGATCAAGTCATGGAGAGATCAGCCTCTAACTCCTCAGTGGGAAGGTCCCTTTCAGCTACTGCTCACCACCGAATCAGCCATGCGAACTGCAGAGCGGGGATGGACTCATGCCAACAGAGTTAAAGGCCCAGTGGAAGAACCCAAAGAATGGACCGTAACATCCAAACTGGGTGAGACAAGATTGACTCTCAAGCAGAGCCCAAAAGACAACCAGAGAAACAACAAGATGCCCAAAAAGTAGAGTCAAGCTTCCACCAGCCAGCTTGAGAACTATTTTTCTGTTTTAATGGGTGAGAATTACAAGCATCTGTTGAGGGGAAGTACACAAGGGACCGTAAAAGGTAATGGGACAGCTTCCTTAGGAACCACAAAGGAAGGAGGGAAAGACTGGGTTGGTCCTTTTGTTTGCTACCAAGAAGATTGCATAGCTCTGCTGCAGGTAGCAACTCCATAGGCATGGTAAGGTAGGGGCAAAAAGGCCATACTGGACCTCTATTATTCCTCAGTGGTCTTTTAATACAAAAGAGACTGGAGGGCAAGACTGAGTTTGCCTCTGTACTCATTACTAAGATACACCTAGTATGGGAAGCAACCCCATAGGCATGGTAGATGGGGGTAAAAGCCATACCTGACCTCTGTAATGTCCTTTTGTTAATTCAAAATAAGTGAGTCTAGGGAAGAACTGGGGTTTTTTCTTTCTTTCTCTGGTTCCCACTGACTGTGCCCACATCAAAATCTTAAAAAGTGAACAGTCGTTTCTCACAATGGGCGCTCGCACAACCGGGATCAAAACATCCTCTCCGTGGCTGTAAGAGATTTCAAAAGAGAAAGTGCGCCCTGCCACAATTTTGGCAGCTTAGTCAAGTTCTCCTGCTACCACCGGGGAGTGCAGGTATCCCCCGGGGACAGCAGAGGACTAAATAGTGAAAAAGAAGACGGGAAAAAAAGCAGATGAAAAATTGTATTTGCGTGCATGTGAGAGTCCAAGAGTGTGTTTAGTGTGCGTAAGAGTCACCAGACTTGGGGGGGGCTCAAGAAACCTGGGCAGTGCCGGGTTGAGAGCCACCAGACTTGGGGGAGCTCAAGAAACCTGGGCAGTGCCGGGTTGAGGGCCACCAGAATCAGAACGGTGGCAGCAAGCGTTGGGAGGCTGGATGTGGTGGCGGTGGGCAGGAGCCCATGTGGGAGAGGTCTTTCAGTGGTCTTGGCACACCAGGGACGCTGAAGCAGTGAAACTGCGGAGACTTCTCTGCAGTATTGATAGTATAGGGATAAAATGTTTCTAAAATCATGGGATATTCAGGGGAGTTGGAAAGAAAGGTCGGGCCTGGTAGGCCCTGGGAAAATGTTAAGCTTTACTAGATCATGCAAAACTGCACCTGTATAATCATTTAATGACTATGATAAATGATATGATTGTTAAATGCGATGATTGTTTGGTAATTGGATATAATTATTGTTTAATGGTAACAAGAATCATGAGAAACAATGTTTGGGGGGGTTGATGGAAATTACAAAAATCCATGCTTGGATGAAATCAATGTATACAATAGAACAATATAAGTTTAATAATTAATATGTAGTTATATAACAATAAGGGTATAAATACATGTTCATCCTGAGCCCATGTTGGAGTCAGATTTGGGTCTGTACCCCTGACACCCAGAGCTCTTCAATAAAAGCACCTGCAATATGTGTTTCTGAACACTAACATTTTGGCGATCCAGATGGGACCCTGTGAGCGCTGCTGAGGACCCCGCGACCCGATCACACTCCAGCCAGCACTGAGGGATTCTCGGGTAGCCCATCGGTGCTGTGACCCCCCACCGCTCACAATGTCCCCTGGAAAGGTAAGGTGCTTTTCACTCTGGTCTGGTTGCCTGCCAATAAGACACAGGGAAAGCTATGCGTGGTTGGGCTAAAGGAATTCCTGGTATTGCCTAGGCACCATCCGTTAGACAACCGTGAAAGCGTTGCAGTTTCGGCATCTGTGGGGGGTATTGTAGCTGTAATATGGAGAAGCTTAAAGAAATTTTGGGTGGCAATGCCTCCATACCGCGAACTTCTCCTTTGGGGTGCTTATTAGTGCATTGGAAACAAGGTAACTTTGGGGAGGAATTACATAAGGCTAAGTTAATTGACTATTGTAATGCATGGTGGCCAGAATGTGTCCTGGAGAGTGGGGAAAAGTGGCCAAAGAACGGGTATTTGCAATATAACACCATTTTACAGTTGATGTTGTTTTGTAAGCGAGAGCAAAAATGGGATGAGGTTCAGTATGTTGATTTGTTTTCCCATTTGCGAGATAAGCCAGAAAGGCAGACTGAGTGTGGATCGATGGTGGTCAAGGCATTTGCGAGTGATAAGTGTGAGGTCTGTGTAAAAGGAAAGCATTGTTTAGAACACCTGGCATTGAAAGAAAGTTTGTGTTGGGGGAACGATATGGATGTTGATTTACAAATGGTTCCAACAGGACCAAGAGAACCTGGCCCTATTCTGCTTGTCCCTACTTCACCCAACCCTATTTCACCTAATCCTACTTCACCCTTCCCTCTCTACCCCCCTCTCCCGCCTTCACCTGATCCTTCTTCCCCGAGAGATGATCAAAATCTAACTGTGATATAGGAATGTGCCCCCTGTTGACAGAGTGACAAAACTATCCTTTGTCCCCTTAAAAAGGAAATAAGCTCAGAAGTTTCTCTCCTCAATTAGGTGAAAAAGGCATCTCATAGGCCTGGGGGACTTCACCTCAAACTTAAGGATAGCTAATTGGACAGGAGCCAAAAAGTCCCATCTGGGCAATTGACTAGAAAAAGAAGAGAACAAAGAAACCAATCACTTTTGTGAGGGGTTTTACCAGGAGTAAGGATCTCTTGCACCTGGATCGGTTTTTCTCTGCAAAGAGTTTGTTATTTTGCCTTTTATTAAACCTTTTTTAGTTTCCAACACTGCAACAGAAGTCATCCTGCTGATTTTATGCCTCCAAAGGTAGCTGAGCTATCTTGGGTGAGAAATAGACCTCCAAGAGCTTATGAGACCTGGCTCGAGGAGGCTCCTATTACTCTGTGATACAAGGAAACAGGAGAAATGTGAGTGAGGAAGATAGCAGTAGTGAGGGTGAATCAGCGACACCGGTATCTCATCGGACTCGGTCAAAGCTCGCCCCAATCCTGTCTAAAACCGGAAAAGACTTGGGCAGACAAAAGCGGACTGTGATTGCCCCCTTGAGACAAGGAGTAGGAGCGGAGGGGCTGGTGTTTGTAAAGGTACCTTTGTCTCCTGCGGATTTGGTAATTTGGAAACAATCAGCTGGGACTTATAGGGAAAATCCTTATAAAGTGCCAAGGATGGTAAAAATGATTATGAAAACTCAGAATCCGGACTGGGATGATATACAAGTAATATTAGATACTTTAATGGATTCTACTGAGAAAGAGATGGTGCTTAGGGCAGCCAAGGAAAGAGCAGGAGAAGATATCAGAAATAGGCTGTTGACAGGGACTCTAGATGATAATTTTCCAACCGAGGGTCCAGGGTGGGATCCTAATACACCCGAGGGTATGCAGAGGCTAAAGAAATATCAGGAGTGGGTTCAGATAGGGGTTCAGAACACTATACCTAAGACTATGAATTGGTCTAAATTGTATGAGGTAAGGCAGGAAAAGAAACAATCCCCTACTGTGTTTTTGGAAAGGCTTTAGGAAGCAGTGAGACAATATACTGACCTCCAAATAGATACAGAGCAGGCAAAAGTTCAGATTGCCCTTATCTTCCTTGGCCAGTCACAGAATGACATTAGGAAAAATGTTACAGAAACTGGAGGGAGGGGAATTAAGGAAGCTAGATAAACTGCTTGAGGTGGCCTGGATAGTTTATAATAACAGGGAGAAAGAGATTAACAAAAAACTGGGGCAAAGTCTCTTGTCAGTATTACAAGGGAATTCAAGGGGACGTGGTAGAGATAGCCGAGGCAGGGGCCGCAGAGGACCAGTCATGCAAGGGTTAGGCTTAAATCAGCAGCTGACTAGAATCAGAACAAAAATCAATACAGGAACCTGTAGTAACTATACAATTAGGGGATAAAGAAGTAAAATTCCTGGTGGATACGGGGGCCCCGTATTCTGTACTAAATTATTTGAAAGGGGAAATTGGGGACAAAACAACGACAATAGTTGGAGCCACAGGGAAGGAGGAAAATCGGCCATTCTTGCAACCCCTAGATTTGTGTTTTGGGAACAAGGTTTTAATGCATGAATTCTTATATGTGCCTGAGTGTCCAATTCCACTTTTAGGGAGAGATTTGTTGGCAAAACTTGATGTGGTAATAACCTTTGAGAACGGGGAACTTTTAATGAAAATAACCGAGTCAAAGACAGGACAAATTCCAATGATAAAAGAAAAACCAGTTCCTACCATCCCTAGAGAAGTGGAAGATGCAGCAATGCCCTCTGTGTGGGAAACAGATATACCAGGAAAATCTAAATTGGTACAACCAGTACATGTGGAATTAAAAGAAGGAGCAAGGGCTGTACAGGTCAAACAGTATCCCATAAAACCAGAAGCATGGCAAGGAATAGCAAAGACTATTGATAAATTCTTAACGTATCAAAATTCTAGAAGAATGTGAATCAGAACATAATACACCAATATTCCCGGTAAAGGAACCAAATGGTGAGTATAGACTAGTGCAGGATTTGAGAGCAATAAATGAAATAACTAAAGACATTTATCCAGTGGTTACCAATCCCTACACGTGGTTGACATCAGTAAAAGAGATATATAAATGGTTTACTGTAATTGATCTAAAAGATGTCTTTTCCTGCATACCCCTTGACAAAGAAAGTAGGAAACTGTTTGCCTTTGAATGGGAAAATCCAGGGAACGGAAGAAAAATCCAGCTCACCTGGATACGGCTTCCACAAGGATACAAGAACAGTCCGACCCTATTCAAAAAACCAACTGGCAAAGGAGCTGGAGATTTGGACTGAGATGGGCAAGTACTGAGAGACCAATACCTGTTGTTGCAGTATGTTGATGATATACTGATAGCTATAGAAGAAAAAGCAACCTGCATAAAGGTAATGATCGAGATTTTAAATTCACTGGGAATGGGAGGATATGAAGTATCCAGAGAAAAGGCACAAATTGCCCGACAGACTGTAATCTACCTGGGATGTGAAATCTCACAAGGGCAGCGAAAACTAGATACTAACCATATTCAAGCTATTTGTGCTATTCCAGAGCCCCAGAATCTACACAAGCTGCAGGTCTTCCTTGGGATGACAGGGTGGTGTCTCCTGTGGATCATGGACTATGGACTAATTGCGAAACCCCTGTACAAAGCCCAGAAGACACAGCCATTCACCTGGGGCAAACAACAGGAAGAAGCCTTCCTAAAATTAAAAGAAGCACTGACAACTGCTCCAGCAGTAGGGTTACCTGATCTGTCTAAAGATTTTCAGCTGTTTGTACATGAAAGGCTGCGCCTAGCACTAGGAGTCCTGACCCAACATCTGGGAAGTTGGAAAAGGCTGGTGGGCTACTTTTCCAAACAACTTGACAGCGTAAGTGCCAGATGGCCTTCATGTCTGCGGGCAGTCGCAGCCACTGTGATGCTGATACAAGAAGCCAGGAAGCTCACTATGGGAAGGCACATAGACGTCTATGTACCGCACATGGTAACCACTGTTTTAGAGCAAAAAGGGGGCCATTGGCTATCTCCAAGCAGGATGATAAAATTCCAGGTAATCCTGACTGAGCAGGATGATGTCACATTAAAGACAACTAACTTTTTAAATACAGCCTTGTTTCTAGGTACCACAACTGAAGAAGGCCCATTAGAACATGACTGTGTAGAAGTAATAGAGTACACCTATTCAGCAAGAGAAGACTTGAAAGATGTCTGGCTAGAGCAACCAGAGTGGGAGTTATTCACAGATGGAAGCAGCTTCGTGGAGAACGGAACCAGATACGCTGGATATGCAGTAACAACAATCAGTACAGTAGTGGGGGCAAAAGCATTACCACCAAATACATCTGCCCAGAGGGCAGAACTGGTTGCCTTAACCAGAGCACTAGAATTGAGTGAAGGGAAAAGGGTAAAAATATGGACTGACTCAAAATATGCTTTTGGAGTGGTGCATGTACACGGAGCACTGTGGAAAGAAAGAGGACTACTGTCTTAAGGTACGCACATTAAATATCAAGATGCAGTCCTGCAATTGATAAAAGCAGTACAAAAACCTGAACAAGTGGCAATTATACACTGTAAAGCACACCAATCAGGAAGCTCCAAAATTTGTGAGGGAAATCGAAAGGTGAACTGGACAGCCCGACAGGTTGCTTGAGAAGTGCAAACAACAATGGCATTGATACCTTTAAAACTTAATGTATCTCAATTCAATTTGCCTCCAAAACCGAAATATTCAGTAGAAGATGAGAGATTGGGATGTTTGTTAGATGCACAAAAGAATTCAGAAGGGTGGTATGTAACTACACAAGGGCAAATAGTGGTACCCCCCTTGATAATGAGAGAAGTTCTACAAATTAAACATAACGAATGCCATTAGGGTGCAGAGGCGTTGGTAAAATTGCTAAAGCAAAATTTGATCTCTGTGCAGATGTTAACAATGGCAAAATCAGTAATGTCAAAATGTGAGATCTGCTTGAAAAACAATCCAGTGGCTAGACGACAGGCAGAGCTAGGAAGGATTCAGGTAGGAATAGAACCAGGAGACTATTGGCAGGTGGATTTTGTAGAATTACCAAGAACTCGAGGATACAAATATCTGTTAGTGGGGGTTGACACATTTTCTGGATGGCCAGAAGCCCTTCCCTGTCGCACAAACCAAGCAAAAGAAACAGTTAAGTGGTTACTACAAGAGATCATTCCCAGATTTGGCATGCCTCTAGGGATATCATCAGATAGGGTGCCACATTTGATAGCCACTGTAGTAAGAGAAGTAGATTGCTGGGAATAACTTGGGACCTCCACACCATGGAGACCCCAATCAAGTGGACAGGTAGAGAGGATTGAATCAGACACTAAAGAGGCAAATCAGTAAAATATGCCTAGAAGCCAAACTGCAGTGGCCACAGGCTTTACCAATAGCACTGTTGAGGATTCAGATAAAACCTAGGAGTGGAATGACAGTAAGTCCCTATGAGATATTGTATGGGAAACCATATGAATCTCCTGAACCTAACCCAAATGTACATGTCACAGGAAAGCAGGAAGTATATAATTATGTTCTGTCTCTCGGGAAAACTTTAGCTCGGCTTTGGAGCGCCCTCATGTGGAATAGGCCACTGACTCTCGAGAACCCAGTTCACGACATATACCCAGGAGATGAAGTGTACATTAAGACTTGGAACGAAGAACCATTAAAAGAGAGGTGGAGTGGACCCTATCAGGTACTGTTGACCACTTTTACAGCAGTCAAAGTGGCTGGAGTGGATCCCTGGAAACACTACACCTGAGTGAAGAAAGTCCGTCCCTGGACAGTGGACTGCACAAACTGTAGGACCAACAAAGCTGCAGATAAGATGTGTTTAACTGTTTCAAATGTTATCAGTAGTTGTGCCAATGCTCACTTTATGGTTATTAATGTCTTTGGGATGTGAAATGCAAAAAGATCAACTAACCACTCTTCATTCTAGAATGAAGAGGGAGGTATAGGCAGAAACACAGGTGATAAAGGATTCCAATGCAATTCAGGCTGAGAATGCAATGATTGGATTAGTCAAAGACTTTGGCAAAATGCAAAACACCAGCAGAGTAACTGCCTGTCTGCTAATACCAAAGGCAGCGGGAGACCCAATAAGTTGGGGAATCATAACATCAAAATTACCTGAAATACAAAAGAACAAAACAATTACACGTAAACAGGTACCGGAGTCGAGGCAAGTAGTCAGAGAAACCTGGAAAGTAACAGGGGAGTGGATGAGGCCTCTGAGGAAACGGGACTGTATTTTAAGTCGTGGCACGGTACGACAAATCATAGAGCGGTGGGTTAAAGATCAAGACATCACAAATTGAAAATGCTTCTTGACATACTATAAAAAGATTAGAGAGAATATCACAGAGCCCACTATGGTGTGGAACTGTGAGGAAAAAGATTGGAAAGGTCAAATGGAGCCCTGGGACAGTGCGTGGTCCATGAGTATACTTCAAAAATTCCAATACATGGCAAACACTCCTTGGTGCATTAAATGGGAAGGGTCTGAGAATGAAACAGATCCAGCAGTAGCGAACACTGCCACTAGTAGTAGAATGAAGGCAGACAAAGTAAGTTGGTGGGCATGTAATAAAACTTATGATTGCACTTCTGATGACAGAGATAAATGCCACCACTGGCAGTAGCCTTACAAATTGGTTGTGCCTGCAGAGGGATCAGCACAAACAGGTAAAGTAAACTATAAGATAATAGTGGGATGCGTAAAAGTGC